>JAOTNS010001096.1:52500-67881 GCA_028476615.1 Culter alburnus
CTTTAACTCTACAAATCCAAACTCAGGTCACCTTCAGACTGTTCTGACTCGAGTTGCTATATCTTTTCTAACTGATCCGACTTACGGTTTTCCTAAGAAACTATTAAAGCTTGGAAAATCCCATTGACTTTCATTGATGGAATGTTCAAATGAGCCAAGACTTTCAAATTCCAACTGTCAAAATTCAAATTTAAACTACGGAAGCCCATTAGACTCAAAAACTCAATTAGACTCAAGTGCCAATCTATGTACTATTTCTAATCCATTGAAACTCTTGAAACTCATTGAAACTCATTAAACTCTATCTATCTATCTATCTATCTATCTATCTATCTATCTATCTATCTATCTACTAAATCTATCTATCTCTATCTATCTATCTATCTATCTATCATCTATATATATAGATATCCTAGCAACCTCATAGCAATACCCTAGCAACCCAAAGCATATCTTCAAATCTGTATATCATAGAGGCATGGGAGTTGGTTTATATCATTCATACTGGCAAGAAGCCTTTGAAGTATCATCATTAGTAGCTGCCAAGCCACTCCCTAGCAACCAAATAGAGTACACTAGCAACCGTTTTGCAAGATCTATATCTCTGCATCAGAACATCGTAGAGACATGGCGGTTGGCTCTTTTGACTCATGCTAGCAATCTGGACTTCCAACATGCTACACATGCTAGCAGTGAATAGCTACATGCTAATAGTGATTAGCTAAGTGCTAAATTGGGCTAAGAACATGCCTAATAAATAACTCTATAAAAACTCCATAGTAACCATCTGTGACAACTACCAACCACCTAGCAACATCATAGCATCCACCCAGGTTACCATAGCAACTGCCTAGCAACACCTTAGCAACCACTCCGTGTACCCTAGCAACCGTATAGCAACACCCTAACAACCACCCCGAGTACCCTAGCAACCATATAGCAACACCTAGCAACCACCCCGAGTACCCTAGCAACCACATAGCAACAGCCTAGCAACCATCCTAAGTACCTTAGCAACTGCATAGAAACCACCTTGAGTACCCTGACTCTATCTATCTATCTATCTATCTATCTATCTACTAAACTAAAACTTAAACTTTCAAACTGAAAACTTTTAAAACTACTTCAAACTTTCTGGACCGGCTTTTTTCAAGCCAACTTAAAGTTTGTGTCTTGACGAACTTTTAATCTAGTTAATGATGCTTGCAAAGCATCCATTCTTATTCTCCTGCATACTTATTAATGGTGCTGCCAAGGCAAAGATCCATTCTTATTCTCTCCTGCATACTTATTAAGTTGGCTTGAAAAAGCCAACTTATTGATCTACTACTTAAGCTTATTATTAATGGTGCTTGCCAAAGGCAAAGCTCCATTCTTATTCTCCTGCATACTTATTATTATTATTAATGGTGCTTGCCAAAGGCAAAGCTCCATTCTTATTCTCCTGCATACTTATTAATGGTGCTTGCCAAAGGCAAAGCTCCATTCTTATTCTCCCGCATACTTATTAAAAGGCAAAGGTACTATTAATGGTGCTTGCCAAAGGCAAAGCTCCATTCTTATTCACTTATTAATGGTGCTGCCAAAGGCAAAGCTCCATTCTTATTCTCCTGCATACTTATTAATGGTGCTTGACAAAGGCAAAGCTCCATTCTTATTCTCCCGCATACTTATTATTAATGGTGCTTGCCAAAGGCAAAGCATCAGTATTATTATTGCTCATACTTATTATTATAATTATTTTTCTGGACAAAAGTTTGGCGCGCTACTCCTCCCGCAGTTTTTGTGCTAGGCCCATGAATGAGGTGTCAAATCGACCGGCTCATTGAGGAGACCTGTGCTATGACTTTTCTAAGCGATCGGACCAACGATGTTCGCACAGCGGACGAAAAAGCGGCCAAAAAAGTCCCATTGACTTACATTGAAAAATTCAAATTCACGAACATTCCGTCTCTCTCAACTGTCACTTTCTCACACACACTCACACATGCAGGCCCTTAGAAGCCTTTCTCTCTCAGTCACAGACACTCATTTTCTTCCACTTTTATTTCTGCGCGCTACTCCTCCCGCAGCGTTTGTCCTAGACCCATGAATGAGGTGTCAAATCGACCGGCTCATTGAGGAGATGTGTGTTATGACTTTTATAAGCGATCGGACCAACGATGTTCGCACAGCGGACGAAAAAGCGGCCAAAAAAGTCCCATTGACTTTCAATGGCGGAATCTTCTGAAATTTGAATTTCAACTGTCACTTTCTCACACACACCCACACACGCAGGCCCTTAGAACCCTTTCTCTCACTCACTCACTATTGATCACAGTGTGATAGAGACAAGGGGGCGGGCTCATTTCACTCAGGCAACCAATCAGTGTCTCAGGATCATTGTGAAGCTATCAAGCCACGCCCTAGCAACCATATAGAGCACCATAGCAACAAGTTCCATAGACTTCCATTGAAAAAGATCAAAGGAATATCTTTGGATAGGAGTGTCATAGAAACATGAGGGTGGGCTCATTTGACTCGGGGCAGCAAACGGCCAATCACGACTCACCTTAAACACTTCATAGCCACGCCCTAGCAACCATTTAGAGCACCCTAGCAACCCAAAGCAAAGAGGGATATCTTCAAATCTGAATATCATAGAGGCATGGGGGTTGGTTTATATCATTCCTACTGGCAAGCATCCTTTGGTGTATCATCATTGGCAGCTGTCAGGCCACTCCCTAGCAACCAAACAGAGTACCCTAGCAACCGTTTTGCAAGACCTATATCTCTGCATCAGAACATCATAGAGACATGTGGGTTGGCTTATATTGTCAAGCAGCCTTTGAAGTATCATCATTGGCAGCTGCCAAGCCACTCCCTAGCAACCAAACAGAGTACCCTAGCAACCGTTTAGCGAGACCTATATCTCTGCATCAGAGCATTGTATAGGCATGGCGGTTGGCTCTTTTGACTCATGCTAGCAATCTGGACTTCCAACATGCTACACATGCTAGCAGTGAATAGCTACATGCTAATAGTGATTAGCTAAGTGCTAAAGTGGGCTGAGAACACGCCAGGAACTCTATAGAAACTCCATAGTAACTATCTGTGACAACCATCAAACACCTAGTAACACCATAGCAACCACCCAGGTTACCATAGCAACCGCCTAGCAACCGCCCAGAACACCCTAGTAACTGCCTAGCAACACCTTAGCAACCACCCCAAGTACCTTAACAACTGCCTAGCAACCACCCAGGTTACCATAGCAACCGCCTAGCAACCACCCAGAACACCCTAGCAACACCTAGCAACCACCCAGGTTACCATAGCAACCGCCTAGCGAACACCCTAGCAACCGCCTAGCAACACCATAGTGACCACCCCAGGTACCTTAGCAACTGCCTAGCAACACCCTAGCAACACCATAGCAACCGCCTAGCAACCACCCAGAACACCCTAGCAACCGCCTAGCAACACCATAGTGACCACCCCACGTACCTTAGCAACTGCCTAGCAACACCCTATATAGCAACCTAGCTAGCAACCGCCTAGCAACACCCTAGCGTACCATAGCAACCCTAGCAACCAGAACACCCTAGCAACCGCCTAGCAACACCTTAGCAACCACCCCAAGTACCTTAGCAACCGCCTAGCAACCGAGCGGCGAATTTTGCCACTGCAAGCACCATTCACATTTTCTTCAGGAAATGTACATTCTAGTTAATGGTGCTTGCCAAAGGCAAAGCTCCATTCTTATTATTGCTCATACTTATTATAATTATTTTTCTGGACAAAAGTTTGGCGCGCGCTACTCCTCCCCAGTTTTTGTCCTAGACCCATGAATCAGGTGTCAAATCGACCGGCTTATTGAGGAGACCTGTGCTATGACTTTTATAAGCGATCGGGTGTACGATGTTCGTCCGGCGGGCGAAAAAGTAGCGAAAAAAATCCCATAGACTTTGCATTGCGACAAACTTTGACGAGTCATTGCTCCGAGCGAGAATTTCGTAGAAACATGTGGGTTACCACGTTTGAAGAGGCTGGCAAGCTCTGTCAGACCATACCTCAAAATGGGGTGTAAGTTGTACCCCTGGGGCGCAAGAGCTGCCCAAAGTTGCCCCATAGACATACTATGGTGAAGCCGTGCCCATGAACCAGGAAGTACTGTGTTTTTCCTACTATGGGAAATTACATAGGGATTTTGTATTGAACATAACTCTGGATCACAATGTCATAGAGACAAGGGGGTGGGCTCATTTTACTCAGGCAACCAATCAGTCTCTCAGGATCATTGTGAAGCTATCAAGCCACGCCCTAGCAACCATATAGAGCACCATAGCAACAAGTTCCATAGACTTCCATTGAAAAAGATCAAAGGAATATCTTTGGATAGGAGTGTCATAGAACATGAGGGTGGGCTCATTTGACTCGGGGCAGCAAACGGCCAATCACAAATCACCTTCAAGACTTCATAGCCACGCCCTAGCAACCATTTAGAGCACCCTAGCAACCCAAAGCATAGAGGGATATCTTCAAATCTGAATATCATAGAGGCATGGGGGTTGGTTTATATCATTCATACTGGCAAGCAGCCTTTGGTGTATCATCATGGCAGCTGCCAAGCCACTCCCTAGCAACCCAACAGTACCCTAGCAACCGTTTTGCAAGATATCTCTGCATCAGAACATCGTACAGACATGGGGGTTGGTTTATATTGTCAATCAGCCTTTGGAGTATCATCATTGGCAGCTGCTAAGCCACTCCCTAGCAACCAAACAGAGTACCCTAGCAACCGTTTGCAACCTATATCTCTGCATCAGAACATCATAGAGACATGGCGGTTGGCTCTTTTGACTCATGCTAGCAAACTGGACTTCCAACATGCTACACATGCTAGCAGTGAATAGCTACATGCTATAGTGATTAGCTTAGGGTTTAAACATGACACAAACTAGTAAAAATGTGTTAGCATCATGCTGGTAGCATGCCCATGCTAATCATGTTAGCATCATGCTAGCAACATGCTAATCATGTTAGCATCTTGTTAAAACTATAACATGCTAGCATCATGCTAGCTAATCATGTTAGCATGTTGCTAGCATTATGCTAATCATGTTAGCATGTTGCTAGCATTATGCTAACATGATTAGCATCTTGTTAAATAATGCTAGCAACATGTAATCATGCTATCATCATGCTAGCATTATGCTATCATGTAGCATTATGCTAACATGTTAGCATTTGTTTAAAAACATGTTAGCAGCATGCTAAGTGTTAGCATCATGCTAGCAACATGCTAATCATGTTAGCATCTTGCTAAAAAAGCAGGACGGTAATTATGTTAGCATAGTTTTGCCTGCAAGCACCATTCACATTTCTTCAGGAAATGTACATTCTAGTTAATGGTGCTTGCCAAGGCAAAGCTCCATTCTTATTATTGCTCATACTTATTATTATAATTATTTTTCTGGACAAAAGTTTGGCGCGCAACTCCCTCCCGCAGTTTTTGTCCTAGACCAATGAATCAGGTGTCAAATCGACCGGCTTATTGAGGAGACCTGTGCTATGACTTTTATAAGCGATCGGGTGTACGATGTTCGTCCAGCGGGCGAAAAAGTAGCGAAAAAAATCCCATAGACTTTGCATTGCGACAAATTTTGACGAGTCATTGCTCCGAGCGAGAATTTCGTAGAAACATGTGGGTTACCACGTTTGAAGAGGCTGGCAAGCTCTGTCAGACCATACCTCAAAATGGGGTGTAAGTTGTACCCCTGGGGCGCAAGAGCTGCCCAAAGTTGCCCCATAGACATACTATGGTGAAGCCGTGCCCATGAACCAGGAAGTACTGTGTTTTTCCTACTATGGGAAATTACATAGGGATTTTGTATTGAACATAACTCTGGATCACAATGTCTTAGAGACAAGGGGGTGGGCTCATTTTACTCAGGCAACCAATCAGTCTCTCAGGATCATTGTGAAGCTATCAAGCCACGCCCTAGCAACCATATAGAGCACCATAGCAACAAGTTCCATAGACTTCCATTGAAAAAGATCAAATGAATATCTTTGGATAGGAGTGTCATAGAAACATGAGGGTGGGCTCATTTGACTCGGGGCAGCAAACGGCCAATCACGAATCACCTTCAACACTTCATAGCCACGCCCTAGCAACCATTTAGAGCACCCTAGCAACCCAAAGCATAGAGGGATATCTTCAAATCTGAATATCATACAGGCATGGGGGTTGGTTTATATCATTCATACTGGCAAGCAGCCTTTGATGTATCATCATTGGCAGCTGCCAAGCCACTCCCTAACAACCAAACAGAGTACCCTAGCAACCCGTTTTTCAAGATGTATATCTCTGCATCAGAACATCGTACAGACATGGGGGTTGGTTTATATTGTCAAGCAGCCTTTGGAGTATCATCATTGGCAGCTGCCAAGCCACTCCCTAGCAACCAAACAGAGTACCCTAGCAACCGTTTAGCAAGACCTATATCTCTGCATCAGAGCATCGTAGAGACATGGCGGTTGGCTCTTTTGACTCATGCTAGCAATCTGGACTTCCAACATGATACACATGCTAGCAGTGAATAGCTACATGCTAATAGTGATTAGCTTAGGGTTTAAACATGACACAAACTAGTGAAAATGTGTTAGCTTGATGATAGTAGCATGCTAATCATGTTAGCAAACATGCTAATCATGTTAGCATGTTGTTAACATTATGCTAACATGATTAGCATCTTGCTAAAAACATGTTAACAGTATGCTACGGGTGTTAACATCATGGTAGCAACATGCTAATCATGTTAGCATGTTGCTAGCATTATGCTAACATGATTAGCATCTTGCTAAAAACATTTAGCAGTATGCTACGGGTGTTAGCATCATGCTAGCAAAATGCTAATCATGTTAGCATGTTGCTAGCATTATGCAACATGATTAGCATCTTGGTAATAACAGTATAAGGGTTAGCATCATGTCATGCTAATCAAGAGTGCCGAGTTTTGCCACTGCAAGCACCATTCACATTTTCTTCAGGAAATGTACATTCTAGTTATTATTCTTCTTCTTCCACTTTTTTTTGCGCGTACTCCCGCAGCGTTTGTCCTAGACCCATGAATGAGGTGTCAAACCGGCTCATGAGGAGAGGTGTGCTATGACTTTTATAAGCGATCGGACCAACGATGTTCGCACAGCGGACGAAAAAGCGGCCAAAAAAGTCCCATTGACTTACATTGAAAAATTCAAATTCACGAACATTTCTCTCAACTGTCACTTTCTCACACACACTCACACACGCAGGCCCTTAGAAGCCTTTCTCTCTCAGACACAGACACTCATTTTCTTCCACTTTTATTTCTGCGCGCTACTCCTCCCGCAGCGTTTGTCCTAGACCCATGAATGAGGTGTCAAATCGACCGGCTCATTGGGGAGACCTGTGCTATGATTTTTTAAGCGATCGGGTGTACGATGTTCGTCCGGCGGGCGAAAAAGTAGCGAAAAAAATCCCATAGACTTTGCATTGCGACAAACTTTGACGAGTCATTGCTCCGAGCGAGAATTTCGTAGAAACATGTGGGTTACCACGTTTGAAGAGGCTGGCAAGCTCTGTCAGCCCATACCTCAATATGGGGTGTAAGTTGTACCCCTGGGGCGCAAGAGCTGCCCAAAATTGCCCCATAGACATACTATGGTGAAGCCGTGCCCATGAACCAGGAAGTAATGTGTTTTTCCTACTATGGGAAATTACATAGGGATTTTGTATTGAACATAACTCTGGATTACAGTGTCATAGAGACAAGGGGGTGGGCTCATTTTACTCAGGCAACCAATCAGTCTCTCAGGATCATTGTGAAGCTATCAAGCCACGCCCTAGCAACCATATAGAGCACCTTAGTAACATGCTCCATAGACTTCCATTGAAAAAGATCAAATGAATATCTTTGGATAGGAGTGTCGTACAAACATGAGGGTGGGCTCATTTGACTCGAGGCAGCAAACTGCCAATCACAAATCACCTTAACACTTCATAGCCACGCCCTAGCAACCATTTAGAGCACCCTAGCAACCCAAAGCATAGAGGGATATCTTCAAATTGAATATCATAGTGGCATGGGGGTTGGTTTATATCATTCATACTGGCAAGCATCCTTTGGTGTATCATCAGGGCAGCTGCCAGGCCACTCCCTAGCAACCAAACAGAGTACCCTAGCAACCGTGTAGCGAGACCTATATCTCTGCATCAGAGCATCATACAGACATGGGGGTTGGTTTATATTGTCAAGCAGCGTTGGAGTTCATCATTGGTAGCTGCCAAGCCACTCCCTAGCAACCAAACAGAGTACCTAGCAACCGTTTAGCAAGATCTATATCTCTGCATCAGAACATCGTAAAGACATGGGGGTTGGTTTATATTGTCAAGCAGCCTTTGGAGTATCATCATTGGTAGCTGCCAGGCCACTCCCTAGCAACCAACCAGATTACCCTAGCAACCGTTTTCAAGATCCATATCTCTGCATCAGAACATCATAAAGGGGCGGTTGGTTTATATTGTCAAGCAGCCTTTGGAGTATCATCATTGGCAACTGCCAAGCCACTCCCTAGCAACCAAACAGAGTACCCTAGCAACCATTTAGCGATGCCTATATCTCTGCATCAGAACATCGTAGAGACATGGGGGTTGGCTTTTTTGACTCATGCTAGCAAACTGTACTTGCAACATGCTACACATGCTAGCAGTTAATAGCTACATGCTAATAGTGATTAGCTAAGTGCTAAAGTGGGCTGAGAACATGCTAAGAACTCTATAGAAACTCCATAGTAACTATCTGTGCCAACTACCAACCACCTGTACACCATAGCAACCACCCAGGTACCATAGCAACGCCAGAACACCCTAGCAACCGCCTAGCAACACCTTAGCAACCACCCAAGTACCTTAGCAACTGCCTAGCAACCCCGAGTTTTGCCACTGCAAGCACCATTCACATTTTCTTCAGGAAATGTACATTCTAGTTATTATTATTATATTATTATTCTTCTTCCATTTTTTTCCGCGCTACTCCTCCCGCAGTTTTGTCCTAGACCCATGAATGAGGTGTCAAATCGACCGGCTCATTGAGGAGAGGTGTGCTATGACTTTTATAAGCGATCGGGTGTACGATGTTCGTCCGGCGGGCGAAAAAGTAGCGAAAAAAATCCCATAGACTTAACATTGGAACGAACTTTGACAAGTCATAACTCTGGATCACAATGTCATAGAGACAAGGGGTGGTCTCATTTTACTCAGGCAACCAATCAGTCTCTCAGGATAACTTTGAAGATATCAAGCCACGCCCTAGCAACCATATAGAGCACCTTAGTAACAAGCTTCATAGACTTCCATTGAAAAAGATCAAATGAATATCTTTGGATAGAAGTGTCGTACAAACAAGAGGGTGGGCTCATTTGACTCGAGGCAGCAAACCGCCAATCACAAATCACCTTAAAGACATCATAACCACGCCTTAGCAACCATTTAGAGCACCCTAGCAACCCAAAGCATAGGCAGATATCTTCAAATCTGAATATCATAGAGGCATGGGGGTTGGTTTATATCATTCATACTGGCAAGCAGCCTTTGGTTTATCATTACTGGCAGCTGCCAAGCCACTCCCTAGCAACCAAACAGAGTACCCTAGCAACCATTTTGCAAGATCTATATCTCTGCATCAGAACATCATAAAGACATGGGGGTTGGTTTATATTGTCAAGCAGCCTTTGGAGTATCATCATTGGTAGCTGCCAAGCCACTCCTTAGCAACCAAACAGAGTACCCTAGCAACCGTTTAGCAAGATCTATATCTCTGCATCAGAGCATCATAGAGACATGGCGGTTGGCTATTTTGACTCATGCTAGCAAACTGGACTTCCAACATGTTACACATGCTAACAGTGAATAGCTACATGCTAATAGTGATTAGCTTAGGGTTTAAACATGACACAAACTAGTAAAAATGTGTTAGCATCAACATGCTAATTGTGTTAACATCATGCTAGTAGCATGCTAATCATGTTAGCATCATGCTAGCAAACATGCTAATTATGTTAGCATCTTGTTAAAAACATGCTAGCAACATGGTAATCATGCTAGCATCATGCTAGCATAATGCTAATCATGTTAGCATGTTGCTAGCATTATGCTAACATGATAGCATCTTTCTAAAAACATGCTAGCAGCATGCTAAGGGTGTTAGCATCATGCTAGCAACATGCTAATCATGTTAGCATGTTGCTAGCATTATGCTAACATGATTAGCATCTTTCTAAAAACATGCTAGCAGCATGCTAAGGGTGTTAGCATAATGCTAGCAACATGCTAATCATGTTAGCATCTTGCTAAAAACATCCTAGCAGGACGGTAATTATGTTAGCATCATGCTAATCAAGAGTGCCGAGTTTTGCCACTGCAAGCACCATTCACATTTTCTTCAGGAAATGTACATTCTAGTATTGTAATTACTATTCACCTGAACAAAACTTTGGCGCGTAACTCGTCCCGCACCGTTTGTCGTAGACCCACGAATGAGGTGTCAAATCGACCGGCTTATTGAGGAGAGGTGTGCTATGACTTTTCTAAGCGATCGGGTGTACGATGTTCGCACAGCGTACGAAAAAACGGCTGAAAAAACTCCCATAGACTTAACATGGGGGCCAAATCTGTGAGATCATTCTTTGGTTTAGAAGGTCATAGAGACTTGGGGCTGGGCTCTTTTGACTCGGCCAGCCAATAAGTAGTGACACAGCAACTTCATAGCCACGCCCTAGCAACCAATTACAGCACCCTAGCAACCGGTGCCGAATTTTGCCACTGCAAGCACCATTCACATTTTCTTCAGGAAATGTACATTCTAGTATTGTAATTACTATTCACCTAGACAAAACTTTGGCGCGTAACTCGTCCCGCACCGTTTGTCGTAGACCCACGAATGAGGTGTCAAATCGACCGGCTTATTGAGGAGAGGTGTGCTATGACTTTTCTAAGCGATCGGGTGTACGATGTTCGCACAGCGTACGAAAAACGGCTGAAAAAACTCCCATAGACTTAACATGGGGCAAAATCTGTGAGATCATATCTTTGGAGAAAGGTCATAGAGACTTGGGGCTGGGCTCTTTTGACTCGGCCTATCAAGCAGTAATAAGTAGTTTAGCCACGCCCTAGCAACCAATTACAGCACCCTAGCAACCGGGGCCGAATTTTGCCACTGCAAGCACCATTCACATTTTCTTCAGGAAATGTACATTCTAGTTATTATTATATTATTATTATTCCACACAAAGTTTGGCGCGCTACTCCTCCCGCAGTTTTTGTCCTAGACCCATGAATGAGGTGTCAAATCGACCGGCTCATTGAGGAGAGGTGTGCTATGACTTTTATAAGCGATCGGGTGTACGATGTTCGTCCGGCGGGCGAAAAAGTAGCGAAAAAAATCCCATAGACTTAACATTGGAACGAACTTTGACAAGTCATAACTCTGGATCACAATGTCATAGAGACAAGGGGGTGGTCTCATTTTACTCAGGCAACCAATCAGTCTCTCAGGATAACTTTGAAGATATCAAGCCACGCCCTAGCAACCATATAGAGCACCTTAGTAACAAGCTTCATAGACTTCCATTGAAAAAGATCAAATGAATATCTTTGGATAGAAGTGTCATACAAACATGAGGATGGGCTCATTTGACTCGAGGCAGCAAACCGCCAATCACAAATCACCTTAAAGACATCATAGCCACGCCTTAGCAACCATTTAGAGCCCCTAGCAACCAAAGCATAGGCAGATATCTTCAAATCTGAATATCATAGAGGCATGGGGGTTGGTTTATATCATTCATACTGGCAAGCAGCCTTTGGTTTATCATTACTGGCAGCTGCCAAGCCACTCCCTAGCAACCAAACAGAGTACCCTAGCAACCGTTTTGCAAGATCTATATCTCTGCATCAGAACATCGTAAAGACATGGGTGTTGGTTTATATTGTCAAGCAGCCTTTGGAGTATCATCATTGGTAGCTGCCAAGCCACTCCCTAGCAACCAAACAGAGTACCCTAGCAACCGTTTAGCAAGATCTATATCTCTGCATCAGAGCATCATAGAGACATGGCGGTTGGCTCTTTTGACTCATGCTAGCAAACTGGACTTACAACATGCTACACATGCTAGCAGTGAATAGCTACATGCTAATAGTGATTAGCTTAGGGTTTAAACATGACACAAACTAGTAAAAATGTGTTAGCATCATGCTGGTAGCATGCTAATTGTGTTAGCATCATGCTAGTAGCATGCTAATCATGTTAGCATCATGCTAGCAAACATGCTAATCATGTTAGCATCTTGTTAAAAACATGCTAGCAACATGGTAATCATGCTAGCATCATGCTAGCATTATGCTAATCATGTTATCTAATGCAAGTCATGGCCTAATCATGCTAGCGCTAACATGATAGCATTTGTTAAAATAATGCTAGCATGTAATCATGCTGCATCATGCTAGCATTATGCTAATCATGTTAGCATGCTAGCATTATGCTAACATGATTAGCATCTTGTTTAAAACATGTTAGCAGCATGCTAAGGGTGTTAGCATCATGCTAGCAACATGCTAATCATGTTAGCATCTTGCTAAAAACATCCTAGCAGGACGGTAATTATGTTTTTTGCCACTGCAAGCACCATTCACATTTCTTCAGGAAATGTACATTCTAGTTAATGGTGCTTGCCAAAGGCAAAGCTCCATTCTTATATACTATTATTATTATTTTCTGGACAAATTTGGCGCGACTCCTCCCGCAGTTTTTGTCCTAGACCCATGAATGAGGTGTCAAATCGACCGGCTTATTGAGGAGATGTGCTATGACTTTTATAAGCGATCGGGTGTACGATGTTCGTCCGGCGGGCGAAAAAGTAGCGAAAAAAATCCCATAGACTTTGCATTGTGACAAACTTTGACGAGTCATAGCTCCTAACGAGAATTTCGTAGAAACATGTGGGTCACCACGATTGAAGGGGCTGACAGGCTCTGTCAGACCATACCTCAAAATGGGGTGTAAGTTGTACCCCTGGGGCGCAAGAGCTGCCCAAAGTTGCCCCATAGACATACTATGGTGAAGCCGTGCCCATGAACCAGTACTGTGTTTTTCCTACTATGGGAAATTACATAGGGATTTTGTATTGAACATAACTCTGGATCACAATGACATAGAGACAAGGGGGTGGGCTCATTTTACTCAGGCAACCAATCAGTCTCTCAGGATCATTGTGAAGCTATCAAGCCACGCCCTAGCAACCATATAGAGCACCATAGCAACAAGATCCATAGACTTCCATTGAAAAAGATCAAAGGAATATCTTTGGATAGGAGTGTCGTACAAACATGAGGGTGGGCTCATTTGACTCGAGGCAGCAAACCGCCAATCACAAATCACCTTAAAGACATCATAGCCACGCCTTAGCAACCATTTAGAGCACCCTAGCAACCCAAAGCATAGGCAGATATCTTCAAATCTGAATATCATAGAGGCATGGGGGTTGGTTTATATCATTCATACTGGCAAGCAGCCTTTGGTTTATCATTACTGGCAGCTGCCAAGCCACTCCCTAGCAACCAAACAGAGTACCCTAGCAACCGTTTTGCAAGATCTATATCTCTGCATCAGAACATCGTAAAGACATGGGGGTTGGTTTATATTGTCAAGCAGCCTTTGGAGTATCATCATTGGTAGCTGCCAAGCCACTCCTTAGCAACCAAACAGAGTACCCTAGCAACCGTTTAGCAAGATCTATATCTCTGCATCAGAGCATCATAGAGACATGGCGGTTGGCTCTTTTGACTCATGCTAGCAAACTGGACTTCCAACATGCTACACATGCTAGCAGTGAATAGCTACATGCTAATAGTGATTAGCTTAGGGTTTAAACATGACACAAACTAGTAAAATGTGTTAGCATCATGCTGCATGCTAATTGTGTTAGCAAGTAGCATGCTAATCATGTTATCATGTAGCAAACTGCTAATCATGTTAGCATCTTGTTAAAATGCTAAACATGGTAATCATGCTAGCATCATGCTAGCATTATGCTAATCATGTTAGCATGTTGCTGCATTGCTAACATGATTAGCATCTTGTTAAAATCATGCTAGCAATGGTAATCACATGCTAGCATTATGCTAATCATGTTAGCATGTTGCTAGCATTATGCTAACATGATTAGATCTTGTTAAAAACATGCTAGCAGCATGCTAAGGTGTTAGCATCATGCTAGCAACATGCTAATCATGTTAGCATCTTGCTAAAAAATCCTAGAGGACGGTAATTATGTTAGCATCATGCTAATCAAGAGTGCCGAGTTTTGCCACTGCAAGCACCATTCACATTTTCTTCAGGAAATGTACATTCTAGTATAATTATTATTTGACACAAATTTTGGCGCGAACTCCTCCGCAGTTTTTGTCCTAGACCCCGAATGAGGTGTCAAATCGACGGCTTATTGGGAGGGTGTGCTATGACTTTTATAAGCGATCGGGTGTACGAGCGAGCGGCGAAAAATCGCGAAAAATCCCATAGACTTAACATTGCGACAACTTTGACGAGTCATAGCTCCTAACGAGGATTTCGTAGAAACATGTGGTTTACCACGTTTGAAGAGGCTGACAGGCTCTGTCAGACCATACCTCAAAATGGGGTGTAAGTTGTACCCCTGGGGTGCAAGAGCTGCCCAAATTTGCCCCATAGACATACTATGGTGAAGCCGTGCCCATGAACAGTGCGTTTTTCCTACTATGGGAAATTACATAGGATTTTGTATGAACATAACTCTGGATCACAATGTCATAGAGACAAGGGGGGGGCTCATTTTACTCAGGCAACCAATCAGTCTCTCAGGATCATTGTGAAGCTATCAAAGCCACCCGCAACCATATAGAGCACCATAGCAACAAGTTCCATAGACTCCATTGAAAAAGATCAAATGAATATCTTTGGATAGGAGTGTCATACAAACATGAGGGTGGGCTCATTTGACTCGAGGCAGCAAACCGCCAATCACAAATCACCTTAAAGACATCATAGCCACGCCTTAGCAACCATTTAGAGCACCCTAGCAACCCAAAGCATAGGCAGATATCTTCAAATCTGAATATCATAGAGGCATGGGGGTTGGTTTATATCATTCATACTGGCAAGCAGCCTTTGGTTTATCATTACTGGCAGCTGCCAAGCCACTCCCTAGCAACCAAAACAGAGTACCCTAGCAACCGTTTTGCAAGATCTATATCTCTGCATCACAACATCGTAAAGACATGGTGTAGGGTGTTATATGTCAAGCACGCCTTGGGAGTATCATCAT
>JAOTNS010001097.1:0-38506 GCA_028476615.1 Culter alburnus
ACTATATACTGCGTTATCCCTGTTTTTTCCCGTCCATAGTTTTTGTTGGGCTGTCTCATGTCTGCACTCTGCAGTTGCTATAACTGAAACAGGCCCGTGCTTTTTTTTTTGTTTTTTTTTTTAAACAGAGAGAATCATCAACATTTGCTCGTTGGTTACAAATCTCAAACAGCTTACGTTAATAGCCATTAAATGAAATAAATGACATTAAAATCAAAGTATCACTTTGGTAATCTAAAACTTTTGACTTTGTAATTTGACCATCTATTTAAAATGTAACTGTAACTAAATTTGATTACCACTAATTTAACCACATACCGTCGTTACATTTTCGTATTTCCCAGTCCGTCGTTACAGGTTTTCGTTACGTCCCACCCTGGTAATCAGGCCTTGGGTGGCTAGAGAAACTTGAACTCAGGTGTGATAAACACAGTTTGTTTAACAGCAGGGGGGCAAGCAATTTTTCACACAGGGCAATGTGGGTTTTGTTCCCATTTCCCTTCCTAATAAAAACCTTCATTTTAAAAACTGCATGTTGTGTTTACGTGTTTCTTTTATCTTGATTCATATTTAAATTTGTTTTGATGATCTGAAACAAAGTGTGACAACCTGCAAAAAAATTTAAAAAATCAGGAAGGGGGCAAGCACCACTTTTTCACCACTTTTTCACACACTGTATATAATATTGACATAACTTTAAGGATGTGTTCTTCTTATGATTTACTTTTATGTTCATGATTCATAGGGTATGATGCTGGGTAATCCTTCCACACGAGTGTGCTCACTGATAGATGATGTTGGTGATGCATGGAAACGGGCGTTTGTTTCTTGAGCACTCCTGTAAAATAATAAATAACTGTGAATGCAATGAATACCATACTGAATACTTAACATTTAACACTTTTATGTTGGTACAGTTTATGTTGCTTCAAATTCTGGTGTGTTTTCACCACACTTGTTGGATTTAACTTTTTTTTGTTTTAACACAAACTGCATACACTTTCTTCTGCACCCTTGTTGGTTAGGATCACAGCAAACTCTCCACTTCACGGTCTTAAAGCTGTCAAAGAGAATGAAAACATTGAAACATAAATGTAACATCACCTGTTGATCTCTAATCATGACATGTTTTCTTTAGAGAGGAACTGTGATTCTTACATGATGGCCATCACACATGGAAGACTTTGTTTTTGCATCCTGAAACCGATGATTGGATCTGTAAACTCTACTTTGGAGACGGCCTTACAGCATGTGCTCACCTTCTGTGGTGCATGTGCTGAGACTGAAGAACCCACTAGCATAATTTATGAGAAACCAATATCCCCCATTAGAATGAAAAAAAAAAAAAAAAAAAAAAAAAAACGCAGCTCCTTTAAGTTTAGTTTAGGAGTTATTTTCTGCAGATGAAAACATACAACTTGAAGCTGATGTGTTGAGTTTCTGATGTGTGTGTCATTTGATGTCCTTTACCTTGATGGGATTGTTGATGTTTATTTACTGATGTTTATAGAGAAATACTTTATTCATCTATAACCGGTGTTTCTATGAGCTCTTTTGATTCTGTGGATTTTTTTTTTCTCATAAACATTTCAACCACATGCTCATTTCCACCACTTCTCACATTATGTATTATGTTTATTATGAAAAGTTAAAAAAATATGAATTTGATTATTATGAAAAGAAATCAAATAAAAAATCGTCCAAAGTTGAAGGAACATCCAAATATATATAATATTGACATATCTATTTTAAGATGTGTTCTTATTATGAGTTTACTTTTATGTTCATGATTCATAAGGGTAATGACTGGGTAGATCTTCCACACGAGGTGCTCACTGATAGATGAGTTGGTGATGGCATGGAAGACAGGCATTTGTTTCTTTGAGCACTCCTGTAAAATAATAAATAACTGTGAATGCAAGAATACCATACTGAATAATTAACATTTTAACTTTATGTGTTACAGTTTATGTTGCTTCAAATTCTGGTGTGTTTCACCCATAGGTGTAATTTGCGGGTGGGACATGTCCCCACCACTTTTTGAAATGGTCGATTGTCCCCACCACTTTTTGAAACATCTCGCGGCACGGATATCTAATACAAAAGAAACACCTTTAGTTGATTATCAATTTGTGTTAATAATAGGCGATCTGGCACTGGGATGTGTTGTTTTTGAAATCATGTTGAGTGCTCATTGTCGCTGCTATAAGAGGCACAACAGTGTTCTCTTGGCGCTCGTGCACACAGCGCAGTCTTCACACAGACGAGCGCTTCAGTCTATCGCTTAACTGTTGCAGAGACTCTCTATTCATTACATTGAAATCACAAAACAAAATACACATAAACGTGTCCCTGCTTTTGATATACAATCACTGATGAACATCTTTGGTTTTAATGAGAAAAAAAAAAATCATACATGGATGGATTAGAACCCTGAACCTCTTGCACGCTAAACGAAAAGGCTGCCACTCGCCCCTTAACGACAATCTATTATCAAGAGCGGATCCACATATTTATTAACTAATATACATACTCTCGAGACTAACAACATAATGTATTATAGCAGATGTAAGGAATAAACTATCATATTCATTTTAATATCATCATATTATTATTATTGTAATAACACAATTGCAATACACCCACCCCCCACATACACATTCCTGTCCCACCCACTTTTTAAAACAAAGTTATGCCACTGGTTTCACCACACTTGTTGGATTTAACTTACACAAACTGCTTAACTTTCTCCTTCACCCATGGTTGGTTAGGATCATAGCAGAACTCTCTTCGTTCAGTCTCAAAGCTGTCAAAGAGAATGAAAACAATGAAAACAGAAATATAACATCAGATGCTGTTGATCTCTAATTGTGACATGTTTTCTTTAGAGAGGAACTGTGATTCTTACATGATGGCCATCACACATGGAAGACTTTGTTTTTGCATCCTGAAACTGATGATTGGATCTGTAAACTCTACTGTGGAGATGACAGTACAGCATGTGCTCACCTTCTGTAGTGGATGTGTTGAGACTGAAGAACCCGCTAGCATAATTTATGAGAAACCAATATCCCCCATTAGAATTAAAAAAAAAAAATCATACAAGCAGCTCCTTTAATAAGTTTAGTTTAGGAGTTATTTTTCTGCAGATGAAAACATACAACTTGAAGCTGATGTGTTGAGTTTCGATGTGTGTGAATTTGATGTCCTTTACCTTGATGGATTGTCGATGTTTATTTACTGATGTTTTATAGAGAAATACTTTATTCATCTATAACTGGGTGTTTCTATGAGCTCTTTTGATTCTGTGGATTTTTTTTCTCTCTCAGAAATTTTTCAACCACATGCTCATTTCCACCACTTCTCACATATGTATTATGTTTATTAGGAAAAGTTAAAAAAAATGAATTTGATTATTATGAAAAGAAATCAAATAAAAAATCGTCCAAAGTTGAAGGAACATCCAAATATATATAATATTGACATATCTACTTTAAGATGTGTTCTTATTATGAGTTTACTTTATGTTCATGATTCATAAGGGTAGATGACTGGGTAGATCCTTCCACACGAGTGTGCTCACAGATAGATGATGTTGGTGATGGCATGGAAGACGGGCGTTTGTTTCTTTGAGCTCTCCTGTAAAAATAAATGAATAAATAATTGTGAATGCAAGAATACTATACTGAATAATTAACATTTTAACACATGTATGTTGCTTCAAATTCTGGTGTGTTTCACCACTTGTTGGGTTAACTTACATAAACTGCATAACTTTCTTCTGCACCCATGGTTGGTTAGGATCATAGCAGAACTCTCCAAGTTCAGTCTTAAAGCTGTCAAAGAGAATGAAAACATTGAAAACAGAAATGTAACATCAGACGCTGTTGATCTCTAATCATGACATGTTTTCTTTAGAGAGGAACTGTGATTCTTACACAACAGCCTTCACACATGGAAGACTTTGTTTTTGCATACTGAAACCAATGATTGGATCAGTAAACTTTGCTGTAGAGACGGCCTTACAGCATGTGCTAACTTCTCTTGCATCTGCTAAGACAGAAGAAAGGTAAACCTCAATATTCTGCATCGTTTCATCAGACAGAATAATATACAAACAGTTTAAAGCACTTTACCTGTTATAGTCCAGATCACAGATGCAATGAACACAACAGCCAAACTCCTCATGAGGATCCTTTGTGTCTCCATTGTCTCAGTCGATCTTCAACTCTCACTTCTTTTATCTGAGAGAATATATTCAAGACTCTTACTATCAATATATTGGATTCAGTATTTTTTGTATAACTTGTTTTCTTTCAATTAGGACAGGTTTTGTATTTCTTTATTAAACTGATTCATCATTCATAAAGTTCATCTCTGTGTAAAAGAAAGCCTGTAATACTCAAAATGGTTTGTTTGTGTACATGAACGTGTGTGTGTTTGTGTGTGTGCAAGGTAGCTTGAGTGTGTATTTATGTATCCATGCATGCATAGGTCCGTGGCCTTTATCTTTGCAAACACACACATGTACATATGTGAACATGCTCCTGAACACTAAACGTTTGTCTTATTTTTGATCTCCCCCATTCATTTTCAAGAGATGGTCATTTTTGACCAATATAAGCTGAGATCAATGAGGCCAATAAGATCAGTCAAAATACAAATACAAAACCTGTCCTAATTGAAAGAAAACAAGTTGACAAAATGATTGAATCCAATATTGATGATAATGTAGCATAACAAGATTTATAAACTATTTTTTGTAGGTCGATCACTTTTGACATGTTACGAGATTTTCGGTTTTCTGTGATTTTCAGTGGGTGGAGCATACATGAATACTCATGAGTTTCCTGGGCATGCTTGTGGAATGTACACCTCTTCTAGGTAATGAAACATCTAAACTTCTGTTAATTCTCAGTAAGAGCTTCTGTAGATGTGTGACAGAAATAAAGTCAGTCTGGTTAGTAATAAGTGAAGCTGGTAATGCTGTTTGTGGAGTTGTTTAATCAGGGGCCGTATTCACAAAACATTTTATCTTACCACTAAGATTTCTCCTAAATAGCAGTAAAAGTTCTTAGCTTAAGAGTTTTCTCTTAAAACCTATTCACAAAGCTGCTGAGACAAACTTTTACTAAGGAATAGACTGAAGTCTTAAGCTAAGAGTAAGGGCGGGGTTGACCTCGTTGCTATGGAGTAAACACACAGTGATTGGCTGATGGGGGAGGAGTCAGCGATTTAATCATAGAAATATTGTAGAATGAGGTATCATGTTTCCATATTAAAATAAAGGTTATAAAATACAAATGTTGCCCTATTCAAATAAACATTTTTTTAATAAAAATTTTGCCATAGTCAAATTAAATTGTTGCCATATTGTTGCCGTAAAGGTTTTAAAATGTAGGCTGTGTAAGTGTCAATCAGTGTCAATAATTGAACTAGTATATACAGTTAATTAGGGCTGCAACTAACGATTATTTCAATAATCGATTAATCTGTCGATTATTTTTACGATTAATCGATGAATCGGTGGGGGTGTGGGGGGGCATTAATTTCCAACCTTTATTCAAAAACAGAACTGACAGTGCAAATTCACAGTGCAAAAAATCCTCAGAACGTGCAAAATCAGTTGCTCTTTAACATCCCTGAGCTGTTAAGTAATAAAAAACAAAAAACAAATGAACTAACACAAAAAACATACACATGTATGCTTTACATCTGCCAAATATATAGGTTTTTTTAAAAATAAAGTGCACAAAAAGATGTATATTTTTGTTTAAAGGGACTTGAGCTGTCAGAACAATACATCTTTTTTTTTTTTTAAATAAAGAAAAATACAAATCAAAACTTAACAGGATTTGTTTGAACAGTAGAACTTCTTCTCTACACTACACTCACCCACTCCACCTCCCAAATATTTGTCAACAATAACCGATATGGGACAAAGCACAGAATAATACATGCAACAGATCAGTGTTAATTTTGACAGCAAATTTTATTTAGTTTTTAGTCATAGTCTTTTGACTAAAATGCCATTCAGTTTTAATCATGTTTTAGTCATTTGAATTGTTTAGTAGTTGACTAAATATCACAAGATGTTAGTTGACTAAATCTAACGGTTTAGTTAAATTGTAATGCATTAAGAATTTCTCTAAAATTTCCAAACCCATTATATACTCCTGGAGAAACATATACTGTATTAACCTATTAATATGAATAATATTAAATTTGAACATGCAATACAGACAGATTTAACTGCTGTGACATAAAAAATTATCAAATATGGACAAACCCAACCGTTGGGTTAAAAATGCATTTAAAAATTTAACCCAATGGTTGGGTTTGTCCATTTTTGACCCAAACTTGGGTTAAAACAACCCAGCATTTTTAGAGTGTATATTCAATAAAACCACTCCTCCTAAAGAAGAACACAATGTCTTCTTTCAATGAATGATAATGCATTCTTTATAACAACTTGCATACACATTCCTTATGGATTAAATATAATTAATATATAATAAATCCTTATTAAAGTTAAAGAGCAGTGAGTGATTTTCTCTGTCTTTTGTTGTTTGATTAATATTAACCCTTGAGCGTGAGTTTAAAATAATAACTGTCCCCACAGAGTGAGTTTTAAGGCGACGCTTTTTAGACATTTGCCTTTAAGTTTCCATAGCGACGCGTCTTGCGTGCCACGAGCGCTGAACGCACAATAACGTACTCGGTTACTAACGTAACCTCGGTTCCCTGAGATACGGAACGTACTGCGTATGGGGAAAGTTTCCCTTTTTCCCGGTTACTGAAGCCTTTTTCAATAACGCAGTGTAACTGCACCGTCATTGGTTCAATCATGAGAAGTTTGTTGAACCAATGAACGCGCGCATAGCTGCGCGGCCTATGGCGACAAGCGCACAAATATTCCCGCCGAAGGGGCGGGGTTTAGTGCTATATAAGCCGGCATTTCGCCATAGGATTTCAGGCCAAATCGACTGAAGCGACGACCTGAAGCCGCAGCCTCGTGGCACGGCAAGTAACGCAGTACTCGTTCCGCATCTCAGGGAACCGAGTTACGTTAGTAACCGAGTAGTTCCCTTTCGATACTTCACTCGTACTGCGTATGGGGGAACGAATTCAACCGCGCGTGCCACGGCAGGGAACGACTGGACATGTTTGGGACGCCTAGAGGGGTCCACGAAACTAGTAAGAAGGCTGAAGCCGTCGAACCCTTAGTTACACTACAAGAGGAGATCACTCCTGACCGGTTTTGAGGCGGAGCTCGAAGAGCCGCTGCATCACACCGAAAGGACCTGAGCTTGCAAAGTCGGAACGTCCAACTGGTAAAATCTGACAAGGTGGACGGCGAGGACCAGCCGGCCGCCTCCCAGATGTCTTTGATAGAAACTCCACTGGACCAGGCCCAAGAAGAGCCATTCCTCTAGTGGAGGAGCTCTAACTCCTATGGGGCATTCCAAGCCCATGGAGGAGTAACAAAGAGCTATGGCGTCGACAACCAACGCGAGAGGCGTTGCTTTGAGAACGGAGACCTTTGGTGCGGCCACCAAAGCAAACAAAGAGCTGATCTGATAGCCGAAAAGGCTGTGATCGCTCTACATAAGTTTTCAATGCCCTAACAGGGCAGAGCAACTCCAGCTCTTGCTCTTCTGACGAGACAGGGAGCGCAGAGAGGGAGATGACCTGTTCTCTGAACGGGTCGAAGCACTTGGGGACGTAGCCATGCCTGGGTTCAATACGACTTTAGAGTCTTTGGGCCCAAACTCAAGGCAAGCAGGGCTCACAGAGAGGGCCTGCAGATCGCCGACACGTTTTACCGATGCTAAAGCCAGTAGCACAGCGGTCTTAAGTGTCATGTCCTGAGGTCAGCTGAGCACAGCGGCTCAAAGGTAGGTCTTTGAGAGCCCTAAGGACCATAGATAGGTCCCAGGTGGGAACAGTGAGGGGCGAGGAGGATTCAATGGCCTAGCACCCCTCAAGAAACGACCACTAGGCCGTTTCTCCCACCGACTGGCCAGCGATAGGAGAGTGAAACGCTGCGATGGCTGCTACGTAAACTTTGAGCGTTGAAGGGCTTGCCTGAATTCAAACGCCCTTGGAGAAAGGACAGTATCGGATACGTCACACTCCGCTGGATCTATGTTGCGTGCAGAGCACCAATCAACAAAGATCGACCATTTCTGGGCATAGAGACGTCTCGTAGACGAGCTTCTCACCTGAGAGATGGTGTTCACACGTCCCGGGGAGGTTAACCGGCTCCCGTCGAGGGACCATAAGTATAAAACTGAATTTGAAATTTGAAAAAATTGTTGTTCATTTTTTCCGCAGCCAGGTGGCGCCAACGGGCGGTAAACTCCGGTTTAGAGGTGCTTCTCAGCACTCGTTGGAGTTTTTCAAAATGGTTAGATGCATTAAAAAGATGAGATTCTAAGCTTTAAAATGATATCTATTTTGTGTTATTCCACGTTGGAAAACGAACATGGATGGGTCCGGGAACATTGGATACACACTGCATCCCGAGAGATGAGAGACATGTTTTAGCCAAGTATGTTAAATCATTCTGTGAGTAATATCTTGTGATCTTCGCAATATATTATATTGATTTTGGATTCATTTTAATCCTGAGAATCTGCTTTAAATATGATGTGCAATTTTCTATGATCTGTGCATTTTTTCATGAAGTTATGAGCACGTGAAATATACATACTTGTAATCAGTTAGCGTCTGTGCTATTTTTGTTGTAAACGCATATTACTCAGACTCATTAGAGGGTGAAAACAATGCAACAGAAGCATGTTGGAGGCTTGATATGAAAGTTTAAAGTCTCTGGTTTTGTATGCAAAAAGAATTTTTGTTATTGGCTTTTTATTTTTATTGGCTTTTAAAGAGAGACGCGCAAATGGGAGCGCCGACGCTCCATCCGGTCTTAAGGGGTTAATAGAACAACGAGACACAAACCTTTACATTCAATCGCATTTTTGCTCCCATTTATTTCACACATGATCACACAGTGCATACAAAGTTTAGTCCCAAAGCGCGCACAACTGGAGGAATACACGTTTACCTTTGATTTCATTCGATAGAAAAGAAGCAGGGCCGTACACAGGGTTTCATAATTACTGAGGTTACAAAATGTATTATGCTAGGGGGGTTGGGGGGCATGCTCCCCCGAGAAAATTTTGATTTCCTTGGTGTACATATGCATTTTAAGATGTTTTAAGGCCAACAAATTGGATAACAATAGCTTTAAAACCATGTCAACAAATACATACATGCACAGTTTTGAGGCAGCTTTAATCGCATTTTTGGTAATTTCTTGACTTAATTTACAACAGAATAACGACGGTGCATGCCCGTAGCTTCTTTTGCGCTTTAGTTAAGCTACAATTAAAGTAATATGCAGCGCAAATGCGCGAGCAATTCTTGAGTTCGCGCCTCGAGCACAGTAGGCTATAGCCTAACAGCTGATTGGAGTTTTACTGGCATAGCCTGACAACATCTCATCTGACCGCAGTTCACTGTTGTTCAACTGAAGCTACCTTTTCCGCGCTCGTTTGACTTGCGCCTGGCGCTGAGGCGAAGGTGGAATGCGCGTCTGAAAAGTGACCCGTTTGTTGTGGTCGTAAAGAGACATTTCTTTATAAACGCGTTTTACTTGGCGATGTTTTAAAAACTGTCTCTATTTTTGATATTTTTTATGTTCTGTTGGTGGTTTGTGGAGTAGCATCACCTGGGGGGGGATTAGACAAATGCTGAATTAGAGACGGTAAAAGTGAGTGGGTCCAATATATTGGTCTTAAAAAGTACAATGGTTACAATGGTTCCGACGCTCATATAATATATATATTTCCCTGGATCTGACTGGGTGGGCAAGCTGTCAATCTGGGTGGGCCCAGGCCCACCCAGGCCCACCCGTAGCTCCGCCCCTGATTCACAAACTTGCTTACTCTCCGATGGTCTTTCCTCTACCTCCGCTCTGCTATTTATCTATTTATTTTTGCTCCGCTCTGCTTCGCGCTCAACCGCTCTTTTTTATACTCAAACATCTCCGCGTCTTATTGAGAGGCGTAATAGTCGCGCGACACAACGAATCGATAATGAAATTCGTTGCCAACTCTTTTAATAATCGAATTTTATCGATTTTATTGATTCGTTGTTGCAGCCCTACAGTTAATTGTGGACCGCCTCTTGGATGTCTGCATCTCAAGAGAATGCAGAATTCAAGCGACAAATTATGTTTTATAAACATAGTTTCTTTCTAATCATCTCGAGAGGAGGAATATATACACAGATGAGAGGCGACTCTCCTATAGTTACTTTGTCAGTTTTTTGCATCCATCTGCCACCCTGCTCCTCACTCTCGGCTGTAATATATATATATTTTACATTTCATCATTTGTAAGTGGGAACTCATGAAAACCACTGCCACAGGTAATCAGACAATATTTATTTATTTGTTAAAGATTTATTTTTGGCGTCTCATCGTAGATTCAAATCTATAAATCAAAATGTATTGCAGTTATGAAGAAAAGGTTCAGCACCCAAGGCTATATCGCTATTGCTTCAATGGTGTTCAGTGTCTTTGGGTGAATTAGGATTGTTTGTGATTTGGTCTTAGTAACTTAGGAGTCCTCTTGACTACTCCTAATGTTTCACAGATTTAGGAGATAGTTTTAGCACTAAAATACTTCAGTGAAATACTCTTGGAGCAAAAATTTAGGACTTCTAAAATTAGGACTGACACGCCCATTATTTTAAGAGTTTCTCCTAAACGGCAGGTTAGGAGCTACTTTTAGCCTTAAGATGTTTTGTGAATGCGGCCCCTGATCTTCAGATATTTAATGTCTATTATCTTCAATTCATCTAAGGCTGTGGCTGAAGAAAGTTAGTTTGTGTTCTTATTTCTCTTTCTTTCTGTGCTTGTTCACAGCAGGTGTTTGAATGATTGAAAGAATGTTTCAGGAACATCATACTAACCTTCAAATAACATTCTACTAAATGTTCTTGGAATGTTACAAATCAACGTTCCTACAATGTTGAATTTTAAATCAAAATTAAGTGGAAAGAAAGTTTGAAGAACATTATACCTTATAAAAACTTTCCTGTAATGTCAATAAAACTGGACGTTTTTAATGTTCCCAGAACCAATACTGAATATTTAGAGAACGTTCTTATAACAAAATTCTGTTAGCTGGGTGGATGTCATTTCAGTCATTGCCAGAAAAATAACACAGTTTTAAAGCTTCATAAGGTAAGGTAACAGAAGAGCATAGCAATAAATAAATTAAATAGTACTAGTTGGTTCATGTATTTAGGAATATTCTATATCTGCTCTTCAACAACTGGAAATCAGTGTAGCTGAAATCATTCAGGTGTTATGGAATTTTTGGTTGTACAGAGTAACCTTGTGATAATTTTAATTTGTAAATGTATATTTGCTTGTAAAAATTATTATTATTATTATTATTATTATTATTATTTATTGAAAACAATAGAAGTCAGCAACATTCTTCAGCACTGACTTTTACAACCAGACAGCAGACAGTTCACAGCCAGAGAACATGGAGAATATTTGGCTCAGAACAGGGTAAGTTAACACATCATATGGATCATCACACCAGTAACGTTATATGTTACAAAAATATATTAGGCTATATGTATACAGATACATTTACACAGGTTTATTTTAGTTGTTACATGCAGTTACGTATTCAACAAATGACAGCAACTAAAAGACAGTTTTAAAGCATCGCAAGGTACAAATTATTACCCAGTTTAAGTAAGAAATTATGAATGGCTGGTGCAACCCTACTACTACTACCCTGTTCAGAGCCGTTTTAATCAGGATACATTCCTGTCTTATGTCTAAAAGTTTTTTACTTTTCTGCTTTTCACCAACATTTAGATATCTAAATAGAATAAAACGCCAACAATAAAAAGAAAAAGCTAGGTTAGCTGATTAACGTTACCTTAAAAGTCCATAAATATCGCCCTCAGTTCGAACTTTCTCCGACAAGCAGATGCTGATGACCTCTTTTTCTGTTTGTTCATGTGACGTTCGGCTTAATCTCGCAGTCGGTCATTCCAGCCTAGTGCGCCATCTGCTGGGGAAGCGCCGTTTACAAAACCGAGCCCAGTAAAACCTGACTGATACCAGCTAACAGAATTTTGTTATAAGAACGTTCTCCAAAGTAAAGTATTTTTTGCTCATAAATTTTTAATAATTTTTATAAAGTAAATGTAAGATAACCATTTACTTGAGCAACTTGGGTTTACTTGATTATGCATATGTATTATGCATACAACATTTTTTTCACAATTATTTTTACATTATTCCTAAATAAATAAATAAATAAATAAGTAAATAAATGTATACACACATATGTGTGTGTGTGTGTGTGTGTGTGTGTGTGTGTTTTGTTTAGTATCATATTTATACATCATGTATAGCCTACATTTTTTCCTTTAAAAAAGGTAATTTTGAGAAACTGGGTCATGTTTATAAGTCATTTATAGATACTTGTAGCCCATAGTTACATTCTCAGTCGCTTTGGTGCATTTCTCAGATCCAACTGAAACTCTTGAAACTACTCGTTCAACCTCCATATCATCTAGTCACTTGTGCACATCATTGAAGCAATTTCTTATTCTTTTGAACAAATTGTAGATGGTTTGGTACATTCATTCAGTCATTTAATTATGTACAATTATCTGCTGTTTCTTACATTATTAATTGCTTATGTCATGTTGATCAAAATAAATTTTACTGGTTCCTTGTCTTAACCCTCAAAACATATAGGCATTAGTTAATTGCATAAGCCATTAAATGCAAAATGGTTGAACTAGTTGTCATGAACATGCATATTTTCTAAACATTTCTTTTAGACTGTTTTTGTGAATGTGTCCTGAATTGAGTACCTGAGGCGGGTCAAAAGGTACAGACGAATGTTAGAGGAACATCCGTGTCCTTAATCGTTCAGATGTTTGTAGACAGAACAGGTATGTAATCAGACAATGTCTACTATATTGTAATACTGTATACTTAATGCTATATTACAGCAGTCCACTTGCATTTTACATTAAACAGTAAATATACTTTATATATAAATATATATATAGTCTTGTATTTTTCTTTATAACGCAATGATATTGTACTGTAAGTTGTTGACAGACCAACAGTAAAAGTGTGACTGAATCCTGTCCAGTTTCTTGTAATCAGTATCCCACATACATTAGGCCTATGTGTAAATTTGTACTGTTGAAATTTAAATATGCCATACAGATAATGTGCAGTGCAGTCTTCCCAGATAGCAAGCAATGATCGAAACAGTGTTAAATCAATGTTAATGTGTCAACGTTAACCTCATTAAATCAATATCACTTTTGCACCCACAATTAATGTTGAAAAAATGTTAAAAGTTTCAACAAAAAAAATCAACGGTAATGGCATTGAAATGTTTGCACTCTCAGAAAATGAAACACAACTACAACTGACTTAAAGCCACACAGCCTGAAATCAACTGAAAATAAAATAAGGATCTCAGCAGAAGTTCTTTTTGAGAATTAACAGAGGTTTAGATGTTGATGTTTTATTGAAGATTTTTGGTCACCATTTTGGTGGTCATTGTTTCCTTTAGTTGGGCAGTTTGACTCTTGGCTTTTTGTGCAAGTTTGTGGTCTTTATAACAGTGTTTACCAAAACACATCATTTATTGCAAAGAAACCAGAAACAAAATGAATGAGTAACAGTTTATATAGTATAAGCAGAGTCTTTGTTATTATAATACTATATTCACCAGTGATCTAGGAAATGTTCTTATGTGACAATAAAATAACCAAAATGGAACGTCCCCCTGAAGTCATATAAGGAAAGTTTGAACTGCAGCACTTTCATTACCAAAAGAGGATGTTTTATGAAAGCTCCCAATGTTCTGTAAAGGTTCGAATTTTCGTTAACTTTAAAGAACTCTTACGGAACATTGTGCAAGGTCAAGAGAATGTTGCCTTCTACGTGGGTCAAAATCGTAGCCATAGTTTATCTGAAAATGCTGACAGAGTACACTGTTATATTGACAACATGACTAAGCATCTTGTATGTGAATAATGACACAATGACTTGTCATTCTGATGGCACTGATATGTTCATTGACATAAATACTTACTTATTAGGACTGTTATGACAGCTGAAAGGATAGTTGGTGTGCACCTGCTCAACCTTCAGGACTTGTACAATTCTAGAGTGAAGAAACGGATAGGAACATCATCACAGACTCCTTTCACCCCTGCCACAACCTGTTTGCACTTCTGCCCTTACACTCTTAGAAAGGATGTGTTAAAACTGACTCAAACTCAAATGTAGTCAAGACAAGACCCCCTAGACCGAGACCAAGACCATTCAAGAGGGAGGTTAATGAGATAATTAAGTCATTAATTAAACACTAGTGATGAACACCTGCTGTTAACAGGCAGAATCATTGAAGGAGAGAGGAAAACAACAAAAAATTAAAACACCTGTGCTATGCAGCCTCTTAATGATACTTGCAGGTAACCCTGCAAAAAGAGAATTGCAATAATCAATCCTGGATGTTATAAAGGCGTGAATAAGCCTTTCTGCATCAGACATAGAAAGAAATGATCTTATACGTGCAATACTCCGAAGATGATAAAAAGCTACTTTAGTAACATTCTTAAAATGAGTGTTAAAAGTCAGCTGCGCATCAAAAATCACACCCAGTTCCCTTTCGATACTTCACTCGTACTGCGTATGGGGAAAGGTCTCCTTTTTCCCCGTTACTGAAGCCTTTTTCAATAACGCAGTGTAACTGCATCGTCATTGGTTCACTCATAGACAAGTTGTTGAACCAATGACGGCGCGGCATAGCCGCGCGGCCTATGGCGACAAAGCCCGCGAATATTCCCGCCGAAATGGGCGGGGTAGCTATATAAGCAGGCGCGTCGCCATAGGATTTCAGTTCTCTCTCCTTCAGCGACGACTTCATATCACTCTTCGCTGATCTCCGGCTGAAGCCTTCGCCGCCTGGAAGAAGCTCGCCTGGGAGAAGTTCTCGCCGCCGTCGAAGAGGCTCCCGCAGCGGACTGAGCTGAGACCGCCGAACGAAGACAGCGCCGGCGCCCTCGCAGACTGCCGCTTCGAGCGCCGCTCTCGAGCCGCCCGCTTCCCGCTTCCGGCCGCCTCTCAGCGCGTCTCCTGCCGCCATCCGGCGCCGTTCAAAGAGCTTTTCCCGCGGCTTAACGCCGCTTTCTAAAAGAGCTTTCCCAGCGGCTCTCGCTGCTCTAAAAGAGCTACAATCGCCGTTTTCACGGCGGCGGCGTTGCCTCAATGCCGCGCCACAACTGTGGCACATGCAGAGCCTCGCTCCGCGGATCTTCGCTCTCTAGCAGCTGTTCACCGCGCCGCCCTCGTGCCGCCTTCAGCATCTGAGAGCATTCAGCTTATTCCCTGCCGTCTTCCGTCAGGTGAGTACAGAGCTTATTTTTCTACTTTCTCGCTGGCGTTTGCTTCAAATGCCGTCTCCGAACGCGTTATTTGCCGGGTCCTCCCCCGCAAACCGCGCTCGTTGAGGATGCGAGCTCTCGCTCTCTCAGCTGAATTTGACATGATGCTCTCCCCTGACTTAGGCGAGACTCGTGATACATTTTCTATCTGAGTGAGTTTATTTCTCATCTCTATGTGCGTCGCTCGCCGGTCCCTCCCCCGCGAGCCGCGTTAATTCAGATATATGACATGTCTTTCTTCCCTAGCTTGGGTGAGAAACATGTTATATGCTTAATTTAATGGAGCATCTTTCTGCTGTTTGCACTGAGTCTTCTCTATGCGTTGTTCGCCGGTTCTGCCCGCGAGCCGCGTTTATTGAGAAATATAACATGTCACTTTCCCCCCTCTTGGGTGACTCCCATGTTATAAACATTCAGTTTATATAGCAGATTTTTGCAGAAGTTAACAATCTCTCAGCTGAATTTGACATGATGCTCTTGACTTAGGCGAGACTCATGATACATTTTCTATTTGTGTGAGTGTATTTTTCCTTATCTCAATGCGCGTCGCTCGCCGGTTCCGCCCCGCAAGCCGCGTCGATTGAGAAATATAACGTGACCTTCTCCCCCGACTCGGGCGAGAAACATGTTTTTATACTCTATTAATGGAGCTGATTCTGCTGTTTGCGCTGAGTTTTTCTATGCGTTGCTTGCCGGTTCTGCCCCGCAAGCCGCGTCGATTGAGAAATATAACGTGACGTTCCCCCCGAGAAACATGTTTTTATACTGTATTAATGGAGCTGATTCTGCTGTTTGCGCTGAGTTTCTCTATGCGTTGCTTGCCGTTCCGCCCCACAAGCGCATTCATTGAGAAATATAACATGTCGCTCTCCCCCTGTCTCGGGTGAGACATATGTTATATATATGTATATATACAGTTGATACAGCGTATTTCTGCCGAGTTTGCTGAATTTCTCAGCGCGTTGCTTGCCGGTTCTGCCCTGCAAGCGTCCTTTGAGAAATATAACGACACTCTCACCTGTCTTAGGTGAGACCTATGTTATTTATATTCAGCATATCAGTTGATGTAGCATATTTATTCCAGTCTCTCTGCGTGTCTTTGCCGGCCCTGCCCCTGCAAGCCACGTTCATGAGGATGTATGCGCTCACTGAAAGCGAGCTCAATGCTCACTTGTGCTTGGTGGAACTAACATGCTCATTATGCTGGACCTCTGTTCATGTGACTTGCTGGCTCTGCCCTGCAAGCCATGTTCATTGAGGTAGAGCGGTCTCACTTCCGACACCGCTCTGTGGAATATATCTTGATGCTCTCCCCTGACTCAGGTGGGACACATGTATATTTTTCCAAGAAGCATATATCTGTTTACTGAGTTTCTCAGCGTGTCGTTTGCCGGTTTCACCCCGCAAGCCACGTTCATGAGGATGCATGAGCATTTCTAAAAACTAGCCGTGTGCAGGCCCCCCTTCCAGCGGCCCGCCAACGGCACCATTCAACCCCTTGTCACGCGGGCCTGGCAGGCCATCCCCGGAGTATCAAGTGGGTTTCTGGGGATAATATCTCAAGGCTACTCGCTCCAGTTTGCTCGCAGACCCCTGCGTTTTTTGCGGGGTGCTTCCCACTTCAGTAACACGGACGACGCTCACGTCCTCCGAGCCGAAGTGATGTCTCTTTCGAAGGGGCCTATAGAAATGGTCTACCCATTGGTCAGGAACAGAGCCTATCTCCCTCTGAAGTACTTCCAGAGGATGCTAGGGCTGATGGCTTCCGCCTTCCCGGTTCTGCAGCTCGGCCTTCTTCGGATGCGGCCTTTGCAATACTGGTTGAAGTTCCGGGTCCCTCCTCACGCCTGGCGGCACGGCCGCCTGCGTCTCGGTCAATCAGGCCTGTTAGACAGCTCTGAAACCCTGGATGAACCCTGTATGGTTCAGTCAAGGTGTACCCCTATAGGCGGTTCAGAAGAACGGTGCTCTCAACAGATGCACCCAACACAGGTTGGGGTGCTCTTTGCAAGGGCAGACCGGCCTTCGGCTCGTGGTCTCATGAAGAAGCCATCTGCACATCAACTGCCTCGATGTTGCAGTGATTCGAGCCCTTCGCGCCTTTTAGACACACCTGACGGGACGCAACGTCTTAAGTCCAGTCGGACAGCATGACAATGGTGTCATACATAAATCACCAGGGTGGTCTTTCGTCCAGCCGCTTATGCGCTCTGGCGAAGCGTCTTCTGGAATGGGCATTACCGAGGTTTCAGTCGCTCAGAGTGACTCACACAACCGGGAGAACAAACTTGGGAGCAGATATGCTATCCCGGAGCAATGTCCCCTTAGACGAGTGGATGCTCCACCCCCAGACGGTTCTCACGATCTGGGAGTTCTTCGGGAAGGCAGAGGTAGACCTCTTCGCCTCAGAAGACAACTCTCACTGCCCAATTTATTTCTCGAAGGAGGACATTGCGCTGGCTCACGTCTGGCCCAGCACCCTCCTTTACGCTTTTCCTCCGATTGCTCTGATCTTGCAGATCATCAGATGAATCAGGGAAGACAAGCACAGTCCTCCTGGTGGCCCTGCTCTAGAGGAGCCAAGTTTGGTCCTCAGAGCTGTTCAGGCTTTCCACGAAAGCCCCGTGGCCGATCCCCCTGAGACGGGACCTCCTCTCTCAGGCGAACAGGATGATTTGGCATCCCCAGCCAGAAACTCTGGGCTCTGCACCTCTGGTCCCTCGACGGGAGCCTGCTAACCTCCCCAGGGACGTGCTGAATACCATTTCTCAGGCGAGAGCTCCGTCCACGAGACGCCTCTACGCCCAGAAATGGTCGGTCTTTGTTGACTGGTGTTCTACACGCAACATAGACCCAGTGGAGTGTGACGTATCTCCGATACTGTCTTTTCTCCAGGAGCGTTTGAGTCTGGGTCGCACACCTTCAACGCTCAAAGTTTACGTAGCAGCCATTGCAGCGTTTCACGCTCCTATTGCTGGCCAGTCAGTGGGACGAAACAACCTCCTGGTGCGTTTCTTGAGAGGTTCTAGGCGATTAAATCCTCCTCGTCCTCTCACTGTTCCCACCTGGGACCTCTCTTGGTCCTCAGAGCTCTTAAAGGGCCTCCCTTTGAGCCACTGCGTTCAGCTGACCTCAGGCCCCTGACGCTCAAAACCGCTCTGCTACTTGCACTAGCATCGGTTAAGCAAGTTGGTGACTTGCAGGCCCTCTCCGTGAGCCCTGCATGCCTTGAGTTCGGGCCCAACGACTCCAAAGTCGTTTTGAAACCTAGGCATGGCTACGTCCCTAAGGTGCTCTTGACTCCATTCAGAGCACGGGTCATTTCCCTCTCAGTGCTTCCTCCCTCGTCGGACAAGCGAGAGCTGGAATTGCTCTGCCCCGTCAGGGCATTAAGGACCTACGTTGAGCGATCACAGCCTTTCCGGCAATCCAATCAGCTCTTTATCTGCTTTGGTGGCCGCACCAAAGGGTCTTCAGTCTCAAAGCAACGTCTTGCGTGTCGGATAGTCGATGCTATTACTCTTTGTTACTCCTCTATGGGCCTCAACTGCCCCATAGGAGTTAGAGCCCACTCCACTAGAGGAATGGCTTCCTCTTGGGCCTGGTCTAGTGGAGTTTTGATTAAAGACATCTGTGAGGCAGCCGGCTGGTCCTCGCCGTCCACTTTTGTCAGATTTTATCATTTGGATGTCCCGACCTTACAAGCTCGGTCATCTCGGTATGATCCAGCGGCCTCTATTGAGCTCCGCTTCATGCCACTCTGGGAGTTAACTCCCCTTTGGTAGTGTAACAAGGGTTCGACGGCTCCAGCCTTCTCACTTGTCCTCCTGGTTCCCTCGCGGTGTCCAAGACAAGTCCAGTCGTTCCTGCCGTGGCACGCGCGGTGAATTCGTTCCCCATACGCAGTACGAGTGAAGTATCGAAAGGGAACGTACTCGGTTACTAACGTAACCTCGGTTCCCTGAGATACGGAACGAGTACTGCGTTACATGCCGTGCCACGAGGCTGCGGCTTCAGTGTCGTCGCTTCAGTCGAATGACCTGAAATCCTATGGCGACGCGCCTGCTTATATAGCTACCCCGCCCATTTCGGCGGGAATATTCGCGGGCTTTGTCGCCATAGGCCGCGCGGCTATGCCGCGCCGTCATTGGTTCAACAACTTGTCTATGAGTGAACCAATGACGATGCAGTTACACTGCGTTATTGAAAAAGGCTTCAGTAACGGGAAAAAGGAGACCTTTCCCCATACGCAGTACTCGTTCCGTATCTCAGGGAACTGAGGTTACGTTAGTAACCGAGTACGATTCTGCACCTGTACAGAAGGGAGAATCTGGCACTCATTTACTAACAATAATTTTACTACAAATACCTTAACTATAGTTCATTTTTTTTAATAAGAGTAAAAAAAAATCTTTTGAGCTATTTGAATGCGTTGTTATAAGCACAGCTGCTTTGTGTACAGAGGTTACCAAGGAAACGGCTTTATTTCTGCTGTTACAGCACCACCTACTGTCAGAGTCGATTAGGCAGGGCAAGGCAATTTTATTTATTTAGCACATTTCATACACATTTCATGTGCTTTACATAAAAAGGAAACAAATACATAAGAATAAAAATGGAATGCATAAAAAAAAACAAAAATAACAATAAAAATAGCCTACCACTATCTGGATGGAAGAGTCACATTTACATTTTCATTCAGCCCGTTGCTATTTTTCTGCAGACCAATGTGAAAATTGGCATGTTCTTTTCTTTTTTCTTATTTGCCAAGGGATTACATAAATAGCCAACATGAATACCATCAACAGATAGACTGTAGGCCTACATAATTAACATGCATGCACACACTGTCAGGTTTGGTGGTGGTGAAAGGAGCGAGGACTCAATTGCAGGAAGAGGGCTCTTTTATTAATGATAAAAAATAAAACAAGACACAACAAAAACAACCGAGCGATCCGAACGCCACGCTCCCAACATGAAACAAGGCACGCAGACAAGAGAGCGCACGGCTCGAGAACACTCGAGACCGTACGCTCACACAAAAACACGACAAGAACGGGAGTGTCAGAGCTCTGTCACAAAACCAAGAAATAAACTAGACCGAAGTGACAGAACCCTGACACTACCCCCCCTCTAAAGGACGCCACCTGGTGTCCCTTACGAGGGACACAAGACAAACATGACAACATACACGACACAAGGCAAAACACCAACAAGACAACATGACAGAACATCAGACACAAAGACAAAGAGGGGAGGGAGGGAGGGGAGTCAAGTCAGAGTCAGCAAGAAAAAAAACAACAGGATCAAAATGTCTTTAAAAAAACAAGGGAGGGACGGGAGGGTTGAGCCAGGGAGGCTCAGGCAGGTATGGGGTCCCGGCTGAGGGCCAGGGCGGGACCGGCGGGACAGACCAGGGCGGGACCAGCCAAGGGGGCTTCAGCTGGTCTGGGGTCCTGGCTGAGGGCCAGGGTGGTACTGGAGGGACCATCCAGGCAGGCTCCAGCAGGGCAGACAGCTTGGCAGGCGCCGGCTGGGCAGGGCGCTCGGGCGGCGCCAGCAGGGCACGGTGCTTGGGTGGCACAAGAACGGTCTCTGGGGTTGGAGCGGGCTCACGGGCTGGAGCGGGCTCAGGAGCGGACTCACGGGCTGGAGCCGGCTCTGCGTGTTCGTCTATATCGGATGTCTAGAAGACGTCAAAAAAAGACGTCATAAAAACTTTCATTCTGGCCCCTCAGTGGACGTCTTTTCAACCTGAGACAAGACCTAAAAAAGACGTAATTTCTGGACGTAATTTGCTCAGTGGGTTGTTTCATGTTGGGAGCGTGGCGTTCGGATCCCGGCACTCATGTCTAGTTTGGTTTCGGTTTCGTGTCGGGATTCGGACACTCGCGCTCCCAGTCCTGTCTTTATTGTGAGCGCACGGTTTGTGTGTACTTTCACTTGCCGTGCGCTCTTGTCTCATGTCTTGTGTAGCACGTGGTTATTTCCACCTGCCGCGTGCTTTCATGTTGTGTTTTTGTCTTGTGTTGTGTAGCACGCAGTCTGTGTTTCACGGGCTGCGTGCTCTCTTCTTGTTTTGTGTGAACACGTGGCTTATGAGTTTTCATAGTCACGTGTTTGTGTCTCGTCTTGTGTAAGCACAAGACGAGACACAAAAAATCACAATTTTAAGACACCATCGTGGAGATGAGTGTTTGCTTTAGTTGGGCTCTTGACCCTTGACTTCTTAATATTAGTTTGTTTTGGGCAGTTAACTGAGTCATAACAGCCAGACAAGTAAAGAGAAATGATCAGGTGTTGGTTATGTTTTCACATAATCATTATTTGACCAGAATCACTGAACTCATTTAGAGCCCAATCTCTGAGTTAGATTTACATTATTGATTACAGCAGCACTGTGATTCTACAGCAGAAGATCAGCTTTATCAATATAATATAAAGGATTTCACATGATAAAATTTTTATTCTCTTAGGCACACACAGACATCAAGAATCAGCGTATGAATCTCAATGACGGTGACAAGCAACATATTCTGATCAACAGATCAACTCTGAACATTAGAAAACAAGCTACTAAAAAGTCGCATAAACAGAACAAAATAAATATGAGAATAAAGGAAATTACTAAGACAATTAAGCTCATAATTTATTCATGCAGCAATGCATGATGGGAGCCATGGATGAATTTTGATTGGTGGCTCCCAGAATGCACCACAACATGCTTTTTGATGGTCACCACTGTTGAGATTCACAGACTGATTCTTGATGTCTGTGTGTGCCTAAAATGAATAATTTTTTTTTGTTCATCACATCTTTTCTGAAATCATTTGAATCATATTGTAAAAGCTGATCTTCTGCTGTAGAATCACAGTGCTGCTGTAATCAATAACATAAATCTAACTCAGAGATTGGGCTCTTCATGAGTTTAATGATCTGGTCAAATAATGGTTATGTGAGACCATAACCACACCTGATCATTTCTCTTTACTTGTCTGGCTGTTACTCAGTTAACCGCCCAAACAAACTCTAATATTAAGAAGGCAAGGGTCAAGAGCCCAACTAAAGCAAACACTCATCTCCACGATGGTGGCTTAAAAATTGTGATTTTTCTCCTTTGGTGATTCTGTGTGTTCGTCTATCGGATGTCCAGAAGACGTCAAAAAAAGACGTCATAAAAACTTTCATTCTGGCCCCTCAGTGGACGTCTTTTCAACCTGAGACAAGACCTCAAAAGACGTCTTCTGGACGTAATTTGCTCAGTGGGAAGGCACAGACAAGAGAGCGCACGGCTCGAGAACACTCGAGACCGACCTCACACACAAACCAGGACAAGAACGGGAGTGTCAGAGCTCTGTCACAAAACCAAGAAATAAACTAGACCGAAGTGACAGAACCCTGACACACACACCTTACATCAATTTGGGAATAGTAACATCATTATGATGGGATAAAAGCCAATGGAAAGTTAGGCTATACAAAAAAAAAAAAAAAAAAAAAAAAGTCAGTTTCATCCGATGCCTTTTCGTCTGATGCCTTTGGTCTGAGGCTGTTTCGTTCGATTATACTAATTGTATGAGACCTGACACCTGACGTTGTTTTTCCTGAGACCTGAAGCCTTTCAGTCTGCGCGATGCCGTTTTGTCCGATGACTGACGCCTTTCGTTGTATGACTGAGGTGTGAGGAAGTAAATATGTAGGTACTCTTGGCTTGATTTTCTCACAAATGCAGTTGAGCAACTTCCTCTTCCAAAACAGCAGATGGCGCTTTGCTATGTATGGGTCAATTTACACTAGTCTCAAGACAAAAGGCCCGAAACATGCATTTATAATAATAATAAACTTTGTTTTATAGTTCTTTAAAATTGCATCGCAAAGCACTTTGCAAGAACATACAAAAGAAAATACAAGAATAGGAAATAAAAGATAAAAAACATCAATCACATGTTTTGAAAACACAGTTAAAGTAACCAGAGAAAATCTAAAGTTAAAATGTCAAGAATCAAAAGTCCATCTAAAGCAAATGCTCACCTCCATAACGGTGACTTCAAACTTTATTATTTTCAATAAAACATCAACATCTAACCTGTCACCTGGTAACGTTCCCATAACGTTCAGAGACGGTCACGATGTGGAGTTCTTTTAAGGTTTGGGGAATGTTATTTAGTGGATATTCAGGAACATTCAGGACATTCTGGGAATGTTTAGGGGACTATTACTATGCGGGTTCGATTCTCAATACCAGCAGAAATTGTATGTGGGGGAAGTGAATGAACCACGCTCTCTTCTACTCATTACCCACAACTGAGGTGATTGAGTAAGGCACTGAAACCCCCAATCATTTCTCAGGCACCGCAGCAAAAATGGCGGCTCTGTGTGTGTTCAATACTCACTGCTGTGTGTGCACGGGTGAAATGCAGAGCACAAATTCCGAGAATGGGACACCATATTTGGCTACGTGTCATGTCACTTTCATTTTATAATACAGTCAGTAGTCAATGATATGTAGCATCAGTAAAAGCCAGATATCAAAATAAACTATAAATAAATCCAGATATGGTGATGAAAAGAATGATGATGAAATCATCCACAAAAAAAAAAAAAAGGGCTTGCAGAGGACAGGATGCTACTAGCATCCTGAACTAGTTAGATATAGATCTTCAGTATACTCTCTTGAATATATTCTCTCAGAAACAAGAAGTGAGAGTTGAAGATCGACTGAGACAATGGAGACACAAAGGATCCTCATGAGGAGTTTGGCTGTTGTGTTCATTGCATCTGTGATCTGGACTATAACAGGTAAAGTGCTTTAAACTGTTTTTATATTATTCTGTCTGATGCAGAATATTGAGTTTTACCTGTTCTTCTGTCTCAGCAGATGCAGAAGAGAAGAGAGGAGCCCATGCTGTACTGTCGTCTCCAAAGCAGTTGACTGATCCAATCATCGGTTTCAGGATGCAAAAACGAAATCTTCCATGTGTGATGGCCGTCATGTAAGAATCATAATATTCTAGAGCAACTCCAACCCACTGCTCTGCACATTTTGTATGTTCTTATCTGACACAGTCAGTTCAGTCTCTCCTAAGCTGATGATCTAAATCAGGTGTGTTAAATAAGGGATACATACAAAATGTCAGAGGGGTCCCGAGGACTGGAGTTGAGAAACACTGTTCTAGAGAAAACCCGTCACAAGTAAAAATCAATGGCTGAAGTTGTGAACTTCTTACCATCTATTTATTCTTTCTGTCAGTTTTCAGACTGAACGGGGGGAAATCTGCTGTGATCCTAGACAACCATGGGTGCAGGAGAAAGTTAAGCAGTTTATGTAAGTTAAACCCAATAGATTGCTTATGAAGTGTTCACATATTTAGTAGTGTTTTACACCATTTTTAATGGTGCTTTTGTAGCAATACTCACATATGGTTATGGACCAAACTTTGGCACCTATGGGTTTCTGTAGGTCTTAAAAAGTCTTAATTTGCCCCTTCTAAAATGTCTTAAAATTGGAGCATAAAGTCTTAAACTCATAATGGCATTCAATTTTGTGTGCACTGCAAAAAAAAAAAAAAAAAAATCTTCCTCAGTATTTTTTGTTGTAGATGATGTTGTATTCCAGTACAAATATCTAAACATCCTTAAATCACTATTTTACTTGAGATGCAAAATGAAGATATTTTTCTCAGTAACTGAACAAAATTAAGTGACTTTAATCATAAAAAAACTTGATTCTCAAGTAAATGTATCTTGATTTAAGAATTTTTAGACATTTGCACTGGAAAACAAGACAAAAATAGGAAAAACAAAAAGAGGAAAAACATCTTTTTTTGCAGTGTATAAAAGTTATTTCCATATTCTGTAGTGTTTGGGAGCAGAGGTATATATGCCTTAAGATATTTTTTTTAAAGCAATAGAGATCTGTTGGAAGTTGTATTTTCAAACTTTGAAGTGTTGTTAATACAACTCACTGTGCTCCTATACATTTACATTTAGAGAACATATTGACTTTGTTATTTTAGAATCATTAAGATACTATATTTTTTTATTAATAATAATTTATTTATAATATATTAATAATTTGATATTTTAATATATTAATATAATATATATAATATATAATATTAATTTAATAATTTTAATATTAATAATTTTTGTTAAGTTTTAATAATTTTGTTGTTTTGTAATTTTATTAGGTTTTGTTTTTTATGTCTGTATAGTTTTTAGTTATTTTTTTGTTTTAGTTTTAGTTATTTTAGTATATCAGTTAAACTAAATGAAAATGAGAAGTGTTGCCTTGGCAACTAGTTGAAATAAATATAGTACTAAATATAGTTAACTATAATAACCCTGCTGTGTTTGCTTTCAGTTTATTCTTTAAATTACCTTTACATCTTTAAAAAGTTTCAAATTTACCTTGATAAAACCTGCAGAAACCTGCTAACTCACTCTGGGTCAAATCTGGATCAGAACATGAGCTGGATCAGGATGGCTCTTTTGATTCGAGCTAGCAAGTAGCCTTTCAGTATTACTCTGACAACTGTTATTTATATAACTGCACAGCATCATAGAGACTTGAGTGTTGGCCTGGTAGTGTACTCACAGTTTCTTCAGAAAAAAAAACCTGTTTTTTGTACTGTATGTTTTTTTGTTTTTGTTTTTTGCTGTAGACTTCAAAGAAATAAACCAAAGGAAACCCAGCTCATTTCCACACTACCACCAGCATCATTCATGTCACCAATATCGTCCATGGCACCCATGTCCAAGCCGTCCATGCCACCCAAGTCGTCCATGCCACCCCATGCCACCCATGTCGTCCATGCGTGTGTCGTCGTCCATGCCACCCATGCACCCATGTCGCCCATTAGTAACTACTGTATCTATAAAAAGTAACTCATGGCCAGAAGGATGAAAATTTATTTGAGATTGATTTGTATAGATAAAACATAGAAATATTAGTATTATGATGTGTGCTGAAACTACAAATAAACTATGATCAGCATCTACTAGTTTTGCTTGTGTGCCAGAACCCTCCATAAGACATGGAGATGCTGGATCATCTTTACTCTGTCCAGTGTGGTTGGCTTACTTACTTTCTATGTACAATGTACACTGTATCCATAAACAAAATGTTAATTAGTAAGATTTATACAGGCATGTGAATGTCTATTGACAATAATAGAGCCCTCTGTCTAATAGGGCTCTATCAAGTACTTTTCAACTTTTCTTGTGTGTGCACATGGAGAACATCAAACACAGTAATGCACAGAATGTCAGCACTGCAATCAGGTGATACTAATGTTGGTGCCCATTATATATATTTTTTCAGAAAAAAAAATCTATTTACCACAGGATATGAAATTATATTTCATGAAATATAAAAAGAATTATGTAGAAATTTTTTTCAGTGTAAAAAATCTAACACTGATAACTACCAAAAATAGCCAATATATTTTCAGAACTAACTCCTGAAGTATTTACCTATTATCACCAAGGCCAAACATGTGCACAAAAAACAAAGCACTCCCGTTTTGAAATTGCAAGAGAATTTCTGATAAAATGAATTTGGTTATTTATGATGGCAATTCAGTTATAATGGAGTGTACTGATTCACTGATTCACTCCAGAGTATAAACTTTGAGTGCGTTAACTGCTAGTTTTGTCTCTTTTTATGACAGTCAAATGTTCAGATTTTAAAACTTATAATACAGACAGAGTTTTGAGCATTGTCTTTTCAGACTCACACAGACACCATGAATCAGCGTATGAACCTCAACAATGATGCATAATGTTCACAGGAACTGGGATTCTCGATCGCCAATACATGCAGAGCAGATCTGGTGTGTGTCCTTGCATGAAATTTTGTTCCCGCATGAAGAAAGTCACTCTCAGTTGCCGGTATAGTCTACATTGCAGCAGCCATCATCGTATTGAACAATCCTTGCAATCAGCTGGAATGCAAATTGAAGTAGTCAGGTGAAAAATGGTGTGGTGGCCAGTACTTTGTCCAGAAGTTCGTTGATGAGTTATCCAAATTTTGTAGACTTCTGGTGTGAAGCGAGAAGAGGTTTTTGAATGTCGTAATGACATCATGTCTGCCAGCCAATTGGGGCTGGCGTAATGTAATAGGGCTTCTGAGGAATATGTGGAAGGGGCATATCCCATAGTGAGACACCAAAATGCGTGAAAGAGAACAAGCTCTCTGCAGGTATAATAGGCTTCATTGGTTAAGCCCGTTTCTGACACCTAGTGATGAAATTGCTCGCTACATTTTCAGATTTGTAAATTAATCACTTTTGAGTCTACCATCTCTTTTCCACGGATTGTTTGCGATTAAGTCTGAACCAAACAAATGATATGCTGAACTCGTTTGAAGAGGTATCTACCTTTCTAACTTGATACTTAAATCAGAAAACAAGATGAACTTTGGATTAAGTTAATATTTATCTGTGGTCAACTGAAACAAACCTGCAAAGGCGTCCATTTGGCAGTGATGAAGGTCTGATTTTTTCACTGTACTTACTGCTTTTCTGATACCATCGCCGTGCCATGTACTGCTAAGGTAGTCTAATTTTTTAAAAGCTTATTTTGAGAAAATGTGTAAGCTGAGTAAATATAACAGTTTGTTACTCCTTTGTTGTCATAGTTATGAAGGGTGCAGATTTCTTTGATGGTGTCCTGTGCCCCAGTAATGATGAACACATCAAAGACATCAAGGATTTAATCATTGATTTCAGGAAGAAAAAATGGGCATGAGCACCACATAATTAGTGAAGAAGGCACAGCAGTGTCTCTACTTTCCGAGGGTACATAGGAAGCAGAGGTGGGTAGTCCAGGGGTCAGAAAGTAAAAGTCCTGCCATATTTTTATTCCACCCACTGAAGCATTAATGAGATAAATAAGTGATTAATTGAGTGATGATTGAGCATTATTGAAGACACCTGATGATAACAAGCAGAATCACCAAAGGAGAAAATCACAATTTTTAAGTTACCATCATCGAGGTCAGGGTTTGTTTTAGTTGAGCTCTTGACCCTTGACTTTTTTTTATAGATTTTGTTTGGATAGTTTTAACTGCATTAAAACCAACCAGACAAGCATAGAGAAAAGATGATCAGGTTATGTTTTTACATAATCATTATTTGATCTGAACTCATTTAGAGTTCAAGCTCTGAGTTAGATTTACATTATTGATTACAGCAGAAGATCAACTTTAACAATAGAATTTTTTTTTTTTTTTAAGTTGTTCTTATCACAAAAAAAATATTTTAGGCACACACAGACATCAAGAATCAGCGTATGAATCTCAACAACGGTGACAAAAAACATATTCTGATAAACGATCAACTCTGAACATTAGAAAACAAGCTACTAAAAAGACACAGAAACAGCAAAATTTAAATAGTGAGAATAAAGAAATTACTAAGACAATTCAGCTCTAATTTATTCATGCAGCAATGCATGATGGGAGGCATGGATGAATTTTGATTGGTGGCACCCAGAATGCACTGCAACATGCTTTATATTCTCACCATTGTTGAGATTCATGTGCTGATTCTTGATGTCTGAGTGTTTAAATGATACTTTTTTTTTTATTAAGTTGATCTCATGCTGTAGAATCACAGTGCGGTGGTTGTAATCAATCTATCTAACTCAGAGATTGGGCTCTAATGAGTTCAGTGATTCAGATCAAATAATGATTATGTGAAAACATAATCAACACCACTGATCATCTTTTAACTTTGCTTGCTGGTGGTTTAATGCAGTTAAAACTGCCCAAACAAAACCTAATATTAAAAAGTCAAGGGTCAAGAGCTCAACTAAAACAAACCCTGACCTCGATGATGGTGACTTAAAAATTGTGATTTTCTCCTTTGGTGATTCTGCTTGTTATCATCAGGTGTCTTCAATAATGCTCAATCATCACTCAATTAATCACTTATTTATCCCATTAATGATTCAGTGGGTGGAATAAAAATATGGCAGGACTTTTACTTTCTGACCCCTGGACTACCCACCTCTCGTCACAGAGGTGAAAAGAGTACCTAAAAACCATACTTGAGTAAAAGTACAGATACCTTACAACGAATATAAATATCACAAATTGTCAGATGATATATATATTTGTATAAGGCAATAAAAAAAGCATAAATGCCTAATACGATCTAAGCAACCCTTTAAAAACAACCCTTATGAAAATTATCCATGATATTTATTATAATAAAACCATTGTGTGTGTGTGTATTGATTACCATTTGTATAACCACACAGATATCTTAGTTAAAGTATATTTTTTGTAGAAAAACATGGTTAATATGTGGTTACCATTGAATAACTACAAAAGCCATGTTTTGTTTTTTTGTTTTTTCATAATAAAACCATTGTTAATTTTCATAAGGGAAGTCATGGCCTGGAGAGCCAAAGGTAGCTGCCATATATATGTTTTATATTGTATGTATTAATATTCATTATATGTACAGTTCCATACATTCCAAATGCTTTTTTTCCCATAAAGCACACATTTATGAAAATTGTATGTACCTTAATCCATGTTCTAGTCTTCTACGAATGGTTCCGGCATCGTCAACTTGCTGCGCGAGCATCATAAGTTCCTCCACAATTTCACAGATTACCTACATTGTTTAAAGCATTCGGAATAATATTTCTTTATTATTATGACAGCAAACAGTAGAGATGACAATTATGATATACAACTTTGTATAGAGTACACATCGGCATGACATTTACCCTCTTGACAGTCGACTGCGAGTGACGTCACTTACCATACGAACACGTCCCATACGAACACGTCCCATAGTGTAGTTCCACCTTCGCAATTTCTTTTGAAAATTGTCCAGAATATCCTTCCATACAAACTGATTCAATGCTAATGCCATTCAACCCAGCCAGCACAGATATGTGGGGCCCAGATGGGTGTCACCTGGGCTGCCTAAATGGGGCCTAGCTGATTTTGTCCACGGTTTCCATGTAGGCCCCACATGGGTTAGCCCAGATGAACTGAACACTGCTGAGTATGCACACTACAGGTTGTTAAATGTAACACAGAAACATACTAGAGTTAATGAGATAATTAGGTGATAACGAGCAGAATCACTGAAGGACAGAGGAACAACAAGAACTACGACTTCAGCCACAGCCTTCGATGAAATCAACTGAAGATAAAAGACATTAAATCACTCAAGATCTGATTAAACATCTCCACAAACAGCATTACCAGCTTCACTTATTACTAGATTGACTTTATTTCTGACATATATCTGGAAATGTTGTTATTGAGAATTACCAGAGGTTTAGATGTTGATGATTTGTTGAAAATAAGTTTGGTTTGGTTTGTCACCGTGATCGAGGTCAGCGTTACTTCAGTTAGGCAGTTTGACTCTTGACTGTTTTAGTGTTTCTCTGGCTGCTCTAGCTGTTTGTTATGGGAAGAAAAATAAGAATCAATGTTGTCAGCTGTTGTATGTTAAGAGTGTGATCGTCATTTAGTGGCTTAATTCACTGATCTAATGACTGAGCTTTTTATGAGTAAAATGTGAATAATTTTGTGCTGGATCTCTTCTAGAATTACAACAAAACCATTTTAATCAGAAAATTTGAAAAACAATTGCTCTCTAAACACTTCAAACCTCCAGCAACATTCACTTAAACACAGACATCAAGAATCAGCGTATGAATCTCAACAATGGTGACATGCTGCAATGCATTCTGGGAGCCATGGATGAGTTTTGTATGAGGCACCCAGAATGCATTGCGGCATGAAGCATGTCACCATTGTTGAGATTCATATGCTGATTCTTGATGTCTGTGTGAATAAATCTTACAGGAGTTTTAGGGTACATATTATTTTGATCTGATTTCAACTATTTAGTTATTCTAGAATAGTTCCTCACTTAGAGCTAACACTTTTTTCATAAAGCCACTCTATATAACTGCTAAGAGCAATTAAACACATTTTCTCTTGCCATAACAAACAGCTAAAGCAGCCAAAAAAACACTAATACTAAAACAGTCAAGTCAAACTGCCTAACTGAAGTAAGCGCTGACCTCGATCATGGTGACATACATTTTCAACAAATCATCAACATCTAAACCTCTGGTAATTCTCAATAACAACTTTTGTAGATGTATGTCAGAAATAAAGTCAGTCTGGTTAGTAATAGGTGAAGCTGGTAATGCCGTTTGTGGAGTTGTTTAATCAGATCTTGAGTGATTTAATGTCTTTTATCTTCAGTTGATTTCATTGAAGGCTGTGGCTGAAGTCGTAGTTCTTGTTGTTCCTCTGTCCTTCAGTGATTCTGCTCGTTATCACCTAATTATCTCATTAACTCCAGCATGTTTCTGTGTTACATTTAACAGCCTGTAGTGTGCACACTGAGCAGTGTTCAGTTCATCTGGGCTAACCCATGTTTTTGTGTTTCTCTTTTCTTCAGTGATTCTGCTTGTTAACAGCACATGTTCATCATTAAAGCTTAATCATCCCTTAATTAATCACTTAATTGTATCATTAACTGTCAGGGTTGGAGCTAAACTCTGCCGGAATGTGGATCTCGAGGTCCGGAGTTGAGGACCCCTGCTCTAGAGAGATCTGTTAGTGTTTAACGTTCTGTTTTTGTTATCTGAGTTTTGTGAGGTTACCATTGTGCTGGAGAGAGCCTGTGCTTCAGTCAGTAATGATCCAGAAACACTGATGTTCTGCTGCATGTTGCTTTATTTAAAGACAGTAACTGTGTAGTTGTTGATGTAGTGATACTGTAGTTACATTAGCTCCTGCATGTGTTGTTGTCAGCTAGTGGCTTATTGCAAGGAATTAGCATTTTATAGAAAAGGTTTTTTAATAATCCAGGAAATATCTGCAGAGTGCATTTTTTTGGTAAAATATTAAAGAAAAATTAGTTTTCTGTCTATAAATGTAAGCAAACAGTTGTTCCCTTGTCTATTAAAACATGTAATATATTGAAGCGTCTTTGGTGTTGCCATGGTTTTTACAAAATAAAACCAAGGGTAATGGGAATGACGCAATTGACAGGCGGCGACTCACACGTCCCGGAGCCTTGGTTAAAACTGCAATTTTCTCATGATTTATAAATTGTTGGAAACATTTGGGATATTGTAAGTACTCAAGTGAACAAAATATATAACACTAGCCTAGAGGTTATTGGATATTTTACTGCAAAATTCTTACATATTACACCTTTAAATAAACATACATAATATATATTCTCTTTTTATAGATAGATGGATTGATATATAGATAGATTTTCAGCATCTTCTATTGGCTCAGTCCTCTATCTCCTTCAGACCTGGAGGAAAGATGACCATGTTATGAATTTTTTTTTATCAATATATAAGCATCATATTAAGATGTCATATTAATATTAGGGTTATACCTTCTAGTCTCTGAATCCAGCGTGCTTTTGGATCAGAGCAGTACTTGTCCTTCTCTGTGTAGAATCTGCAGAATAGATATACAGTACCACTGAAATGAACACAATATCAGGCATAGTAACGTCTGTGAAACTGCTCTGTGTAGAGAAAGCTTACATTATAGCATCCACACACGGACTCAGAGCATTCTGATGCTTGTATCCAATCAGTTTAATTTCATGAGGGATTCTTGCCTTCGACACCGTCTTACAGCAGGTCACTCCAACTCTAGCGGGCCGACGAACTGAGAGAGAGACAGAGATTGAAATCTTCAACATACTTGTACAGTGCGTACTGTATACAGTATGTGTGAAAACAAGAAGATCTTGATCTTGATAAGGGCTGATAAAAACAAAACCGTCACCATCATCAAAGAGAAACTTCACCAAAAAAGGAAAATTATGTCATTCTTTATTCTCTCTGATGTTGTTCCAAACCTCTATGCATTTTTTTGGATTGTATTTTTTGTCCATACAATAGAAGTCAATGTGAACAGAAACAGTTTAGCTTTGGTGTTTAATCAAAATATCTTCTTTTCATTTTTGGGTGGACTATACCTTTGGATTATGAATGCATGTTAAATTAAATGTATAAAAGTGAAATGTATAAATGTAAAAATAAAAGTTAATTAAAATCAGCAGATTCATAACAAAGTACAAAAGTCTCATAATAATACAAATCTAATGATAAAAAATCCCAAAACTTACAGTTGTTGACTTGCTGTTCAGTAACACACACAAGAACCATCATCATCAGAGCTAATTTCCAGCAGAGGTGCATGATGTTTGCGTAAAATGTTCAGAAAACCAAAATAAGATGTCTGCAGGCTAGTTTCTGTTTTGCAGGTGCTATATAGACTCAAAATCCTTTTATATGGTATTTTTCAAGACAGGATATTGACTTCCTTTGCGTCTCTAAACAGTAAGAGTGGCCTGCAAACCCCATGTGACAAACCAATCAAATTCATGATCACAGCAGATATCCTTCCCATTTAAGGTCATCAGCAGCATATAAAGAAAACAGTATCATTGATTTTGATATTGAAATATTGTGCACTGCATGTTTAGTTACTTACAGTTGCCCAGTGCACCAGTGAAGCATCCAATGAGGGTGATCAGAACAGTGATGGTGATTAATCTAGAAGGCAGGCAATAGGTCTTGGTGTCCAGATCAAAGATATTTAGGGGGTTGGTTAGCAGTGCTGGGTAGATTACAAATTGTAGTCAGTTACTGATTCCAAATTATATGACAAAAATTGTAGTTAGTTACATAATCCATTATGCACTGTAAAAATAAAAGGTGCCTGTAGGAACCTTTTGGGGTTCTTCACTTTGCCACACCGGGCGGAACCGTCTGTAGATCCTCTAGGCACCCTTTCAAAAGGGCTGGTTCTCTGAGGAACCACCCAGGTTTCCTGAGGAACCCTTATATGAAGCATTGTGTGGAACCGCTTTGGGTGCCTCCAGGAACCAAATTTCATTTTTTTTTTTTAATTATTAATTTATTTTCATGTTGGTACTATGGTTACCCTTAACTTCTATTATAATAAATAAATTGAAAGACTGCAAATGCAAAATGCAAAATAAAAACTGTTTATTGCATATAGATGAATTTTATTACATACACTTTAAGGCACTTAAAAAAAGCAATAGGCTTAATATCAATACACATTTAAAAAATAGGGTAATACATAAGCAACATGAATAACCAACCATTTATAAACAATAGGCAATACAAGAATAGACATCTCAACAAAATGCATGGAAACACAAATGTCCCATGTAATAAATCAATGTTTAAAAAATGACATTAAAGTATTAGTTAGCCCAAAAAATGAAAATGTGTCATTAATTACTCACCCTTATGTCGTTCCACACCCGTAGGACCTTCGTTCATCTTCGGAACACAAATTAAGATATTTTTGATGAAATCTGAGTGATTTCTGTCCCTCCATAGACAGCTACGCAACAACCAATTTGACGTTTAAAAAAGTTCATAAAGAGATAGTAAAAATAATCCATATGAATTGAGTGGTTTTGTCCAAATTTTCTGAATAAACTCAATCACTTTAAAGCTGCGCACACACTTAACGATTGTAAGGCCGATTATGAATGTAAATTGATACTTATGACTGATCGCGCTCAAACGCGTCCAGTCAGAGCCAAAAAAAACAGAAGCTCAACCGAACCACCTCATTGGTTCTTGCTAAAGCTCAAACGTGCTGTGTAACACAAGAATGAACCTCGTTGGTTCTTGCACGTTAAACAAACATGTTCATCTTCGAAACACAAATTAAGATATTTTTGATAAAATCCGATGGCTCAGTGAGGACTCCATTGACAGCAAGACATTTAGCACTTTCAATGCCCAGAAAGCTACTAAAGACATATTTAAAACAGTTCATGTGACTACAGTGGTTCAACCTTAATGTTATGAAGTGATGAAAATACTATTTTTGCGCCAAAAAAACTAAATAACGAATTTATTCAACAATTTCTAGTGATGGGCGATTTCAAAACACTGCTTCATGAAGCTTCGAAGCTTTACAAATCTTTTGTTTCAAATCAGTGGTTTGTAGCGCATATAAAATTGCCAAAGTCATGTGATTTCAGTAAACGAGGCTTTATTACGTGATAAGTGTTTCGAAATTTCAATGGTTCACCACTGACTTTGGCAGTTTGATACACGCTCTGAACCACTGATTCAAAACAAAAGATTCATAAAGATTCAAAGCTTCATGAAGCAGTGTTATGAAAATGGCCATCACCAGATATTGTTGAATAAAGTTGTTATTTTGTTTTTTTTGGCACACAAAAAGTATTCTCGTCACTTCATAACATTAAGGTTGAACCACTGTAGTCACATGAACTGTTTTAAATATGTCTTTAGTAGCTTTCTGGGCATTGAAAGTGTTAAATGTCTTGCTGTCAATAGAGCCCTCACTGAGCCACCGGATTTTCAAAAATATCTTCATTTGTGTTCTGAAGATGAACGAAGGTCTTACGGGTGTGGAACGACATGAGGGAGAGTAATAATAACAGAAATTTCATTTTTGGGTGAACTAACCCTTTAAGGTGCAGTAAAATTTGCTGCTGTTTGGAGAATGAATTCCAGTAATTTCAATAGAAATCCACACAATCATTAATTTCATGTGTGGTCAAAAATTTCACTATGAGTCCAAGTTGGTTACTCAAATTCGCCAGATTTGACCAACAGAAAGCTGACTCCTATATGAGCTCCATCATATAATACGTCACTATATTGCTGAAAATGATAAATGGACCTTTTTGCCTGCGTGATTTCACAGAAATGTCACAAATGTGACTGCACCTTTACTCGCGGCAACATAAAATCCAATCAATAATAAATCTTCACAAGGTACATTTGAGGTAATTAATCAGAAAAGTAAAAAGGTACAGCAGCTTTGTTTTCTGCTAGGCTTCTTTTTCCTCTTTTTTGGTGGATGATCCAGGCACTTCAATGATTTCCAGGTCTACAGGAGGATTTTTGTTTCAGTATACTAGGCCAAGATCCCTGCAAAGTACAAAATTTACTGTTAGTAACATTATTAAAGTGATAGTTGTAAAATTAAAATAATTTCCTCAGCCTTGTAACATTCCAAACCTGTTTGACTCTGTCTGTGGAACCCAAAAGCAGATCTCAGGCATAATGCAGTCACCGTTCAATTTCATTGCATGAAACACAAACAGAAAAAAAATTGTGTAAATCATTCAATTCAAGTCAATTCAATCATGCATCATAATGGATAAATATTCTAAGCTCCAAAAATGTCCAAGAAAAGATCCTAAAAGTATCATACGAGTGCACAAATCATGTGTTATGAGTTGTGTTGTAAGTCTTCTGAAGCCACACAATATCTTTCTTTTATTCTTTCTTTGTTTTTATAAAAAAGACTAAACTTGAAGATGTAATTTCAAGTTCAAATGTCTTAAATTCAAATGCAAATGATTAAGGCATAAGAAAAAAGGCATCTAGCATCATTGATGCCACACCTGTCATATTATTTATATGAGTAACGTGAATGAGATTTGAGAGCACGAGGGAAGATTTTCAGAGAATAATGGATTAAATTTGTGTCTGTTCATCACAAATAGCTATTGTATGGCTTCTAAAAACTAGGAATATAGTGTATGAATGGTTTTAAGTTAATTTTGAAGTTTCCTATACCCAATCACTTTTGATAATGGAAAAGAGCAGCTTAAAATAATTATATCCCTTAACCTTACTTCTAAAACTCACCACATTACAGCACCTTGTATATCTTGATCTGTGAATATCTCCCAAACTGTCATTGAAATTAGATTTACAGTAGGTAGGTAAAGTTAAAAACACAAGTACACAGTCAAACATAGGCTACAATTTCACACAGAAAACTGTAATTCAATACTTACATGGTTCAGGTACTCTAACATTTCGAGATTATTTCAGAAATGGTTGTTCTGGGAAAACAAAATAACAAAGCTGATTATATCCATGCACAACATTAAAAGATAAAAATGTACTGGCCAGTAAAGAACTTTAAAAGGGTACTATTGGAGAAATCTGTAGTAAATAAACAAAAACTATATTAACCATTTGTGTTATTCTGTATGCCTAATAACAAAAGCCAATGACGACAGGTATCAGCAAACATAGTAATGTTGGCAATTTGAAAACACAATTACGTTGAATGACTAAAAAAAAAAAAAAAATCTTAGACAATAAGTTAATGAACTCCGTTTGTAGCGTAAAGTTCATTAGATTCGTTAGCATGGCAGCTAAATCATTCTTAACGACATACTAAGGGGTAAACACTGTAAAAACATAGTATTGTATAATAAATTAAGATAATGTGTATGTGTTTGCACATATAGTGAGTAGACTGCGTGTTTATATTTCGAGTTTACAAACCTTATAACGGATAGCCGAGCAAACCGCGGATGCGGCGGCAGGCTTTGATGAGGGGAGCCGTTACTTTCAAATCCGATGATGATGATGATGATGAGGTGAGCTTTTGTGCGCGCGAGCAGCGCGAGGATCACTGAAGCGATGACAGCAGAGGAATAGCAGCAGTTCCGTGACAGCATAATCATTTTTATCCTCCTCTTGTTTCTTTTTCATATAATAATAATAATAATAATAATAATATTATTATTATTATTTATTATTTAGCTTTAAATTAATCTATAAAATATACAGAATAAATGTATACCTACACTCTAAAAAATGCTGGGTTAAAAACAACCAAGTTGGGTTGAAAATGGACAACCAGCGATTGGGTTGTTTTAACCCAGCAGTTGGGTTAAATGTTTGCCCAACCTGCTGGGTAGTTTTATTTACCCAAACTATGTTTGAAAATGACTATATGGCTGACTTAAAATGAATCTAAAATGAAATTAAAATGTTCATTTATTAAACATATTAATAAATGTTAATTTTCAAGATATATTTGGGTTCATTTAAGTAAGCAATACTGTAATTTTAAACAATAGTTGAGTTAAGTAAACTTACCCAGCAGGCTGGGCAACATTAACCCAACTGC
>JAOTNS010001098.1:0-238451 GCA_028476615.1 Culter alburnus
AGATAAGATAGCCCCGATGCCTGTATTAGAAGCGTCCACCTCGACTATAAAAGGAAGTTCAGGGTTTGGGTGATGAAGTATAGGAGCGGTAGTGAAACGGTTCTTTAATTCTTGAAAGGCTTGGATTGCTTCTTCAGACCAAGACAGACGAGAGGATGAGCGTTTGGTCATGGCGGTCAAGGGAGCTGCTACACAGCTGAAGTTGCGAATAAAGCGTCTGTAGAAGTTTGCGAAACCCAGGAATCGTTGTAGTTCCTTCAGGGTGTGTGGTTTGGGCCAATCCAGTACAGCTCTCACCTTGTTGTCATCCATGGCCACTCCATCTGAACTAATGACGTAACCTAGAAGGTAGTGGAGGTTTGATGGAACTCACACTTCTCTGCTTTAGCGTACAGGTGATGATCGATCAATCTTTGTAGAACCGCCCTGACATGTTGGATGTGTTCTTCGATGGAACCGGAATAAATCAAAATGTCGTCAATGTATACTATGACCCAACGATTCAGCATATCTCTGAAGACGTCATTGATGTAGGACTGGAACACAGCGGGACTGTTGGACAGGCCGAACGGCATAACGAGGGTCTCATAGTGTCCAGTGGTCGTTGAGAAGGCCGTTTTCCATTCGTCCCCCTCTCGAATGCGAATGAGATTGTAGGCACATCGGAGATCAAGTTTTGTGAAGAATCTTGCCTGTCTGAGTTGTTCAAGGGCTGCTGGTACGAGAGGTAGGGTAGCGAAATTTCACCGTCATTTCGTTTAGAGCTCTGTAATCAATGCATGGTCTCAGCCCTCCGTCCTTCTTGACGAAAAAGAATCCCGCAGATGCGGGTGACGTGGATGGACGGATAAATCCCTTAGCTAGCTCCTCCTCTATGTAAGTTTGCATGGCCGCAGTTTCAGGCTGTGACAGGGGAAAAATCCTTCCCTTGGGGAGCGTTATTCCAGGTAGCAGGTCGATGGCACAGTCGCTGGGGCGATGTGGAGGTAATTCGGTGGATTTCTGCTTACTAAAAGCTATCGCCAGATCAGAATACTCGGGGGGAATGTTCAGTCCTTCGGGAATTCTCTCTTCTATTTTCACTGAGTAGCGGTATGGGCTTTATAGAACGTAAGCAGTTTTCCTGGCAGTGCGGGCTCCATTGAATAATTTCTCCTTCCATCCATGAAATGTGTGGGTTGTGTGAACGAAGCCAAGGCAGACCGAGGATAATGGGGTTTTGTGGCGAGTGTATGACATAGAAACTGATGAACTCTTGATGCAGGAGACCGGTTTGGAGCTTCAATGTCGATGTAATGTGAGTAATTTTCCCTCCTCCGATGGGTTTGCCGTCTAACGCTTCCACTGTCAATGAAGAAGTACAGTCAATGAGTGGGATGTTGTGTTCTTTGATGAAGGTGTCAGATATAAAGTTTCCAGCCGCCCCCGAATCCAAAAGTGCGTGTGAGGAAACGGTTTTGTTCATTAATAGAGAGTTGTACGGGAATTTTTAAGCAATGGGGTGCGTAGTTGTACTGTTGTAGAGAACTCACCCCTTTGGAACTGGATGGCGTTGGACGGATTGGGCAGGTAGCTTTAAGATGACCAGTTTGACCGCAGTAGAAACACAGGTGCATTTGACGTCTTCTCTCTCTCTCTTCGGGTTTGAGGGGTGTGTAGCCAAGCTGCATGGCCTCAGAGACTGGTGTATCAGGACTGGATAAACGAGTAGGTCGCCGTGCACGTAGTAGGTTGTCGATGTGTATGGTTAGATCATGAAGGAATTTAGAGAGCTGCCCTCGTCTCGGCATGCAAGTTCAGCCTGTAAATCCATTGAGAGTCCTCGGCGGAACAGAAGCTTTAATGTATCCTCCACCCAGTTAGTCTGTGCAGCCAGTGTGCGAAATTGTAAAGCATACTCTGCCGCCGTGGCGTTACCTTGAGTGAGCGAGTAGTTGATCGCCTGGACTCAGACCTCCTGCAGAGTGTTCGAACACCTCCCGGAATCGTTGAAGGAAGTTAGCAAAGGTGGGGAATACAGAACCATCGTCCTGCCAGACGGCGGTGGCCCAATCCAGCGCCCTCCCGGTAAGCAGTGAACATACGAAGGAGATCCGACTGGCCTCCGTGGAATATAACGTGGGTTGTTGATTCACGTATAATGAACATTGTAAAAGGAAGCCCTTACATTTGGTTGGTGTGCCGTCGAATTTCTCTGGAAGCGCCAGACGAGGATTCATGGCCGGTGGACTGTTGTGCAGAGGTGTGGGTGGAACAACAGGTGCCGGAGTGGAAATCTCGGCAGGGTTGAGACGTAGGCCCTGGAGCGTTTTTACCAGCTCTTCGGTGAGGGACGTGAGGCGTGAGAGCTGGAGATGGTGCATGGCCAATTGATTGGCCTGGGCAGACAATTCAGTGGAAATCTGGGCCAAAGCTGCTGGATGCTGGATGGCGAAGTCTTCTGTAATGATGAGTCGGACAGAGATCCATTTGCAGTTTTATTAATAGCGTTAGTAACAAACAGGGGCAAGACAGTACCGTAGTCGGGGACAGGCAAGGGTCGAGGCTGGCAGCAAACAGGCAAAAACAGGTAACAGGCAGAGTTCAAGACAGGCGGCTAACAATCACAAGGTCGGTAAACAGGCAAGAGTCGAGGCAGGCGGCAAGGTTCAACAGAGATAAACAGTCCAGGTAATAACAGAAGTTCAGTCCACAATAAACGCTCAGAAATGATCACTACAGCAAATCAAGACTTCGCGACTGAGAGTGTGTGTGTGTGTCTTAAATAGTGTGTGAGTGTAATATGGTGCAGGTGCATGGGTAATCAGTCCCAGGAATGCGGGCCTATGGGAAATGGAGTCCAGATACGAACAGTCAATATTCAGGGGATGGCTCCCTCCGGTGGTCCGGAGGATGCGCCGGAGAAGCTGTATTCGTGACAACTGTACTGCAGTGGTTCTCAATATATTTTCTAGTTATATACATATGTGACTGTGTTTGTTTGTAGATGGAATAAATTCACTCAGAGAACAGGTGGATGGTCACTCGGGGTTGTTTTACTGTATCTGGGAAAACAGTACCAAATGGCTTATCAGAATACAGCATACAGCGTATCGATGTTGCATTTAACGTCAGCAAGACGAGCTATGAGACTCTGATTATATACATTTTTCTCACAGTGATCGTGAACATATAGTGGAAGAAATTCTAAACAAAGCATACATCCATGAAAATAAAATATAAAACACTAATACAGACAATTCACATTAATACAGTGAAAATATAAACTCAAGTAACCATCATTTTACATATTTTATATAAAATGAAATGGAGAGAAAAACGCAGCCCTTAGATGGCGCAGTTACACAGCAGAGCACGTGCGAGCTTAGAGCACACATGTGCTAATAGCTAACACTAAGCTGGGGCTAATATTTTAAGACGGAACACGATAAAACTCAAATAAAACACATACCTGGGAAAACAGTACCAAATGGCTTATCAGAATACAGCATACAGTGCATCGATGTTGCATTTAACGTCTTAAATGAAATAAACAGATGTTTGGAGATTACAATCAGGCCAATTAACACACTTTTCATCATATAGTCACAAATAACACATATTTGACTCGATTAACACAACTAGGAGTTGACAGACAAAATAAGTAAACTTTTGTGTTTGGGCTTGAAAATGATCCAGACTTAATTATAGAGTGCCTCAGGGATGACGCATTTTTGTAGGCAAAACCCGGAAGCGAGTTAGCATTTTAGGACTTCTGGTTCCAGCGCCGTAAAGTCTATGAGTTTTTTGAATGGGTTTTTGCTAAATCGCCTGAAATAAGGTCTGTGGTTAACAAAGCCTCTAAATACTCTCACGTTTTGATCTATGACATAAAACACACCAGTTATAACCCACTTGTGATTTTTTAAACTTTTACTGTGTCTTAAAATCGGCGGTTGCTAACAAATTACTAAAAGGGACTACTTCCTTTGGCGGGGACTTTAGACGTCATCATTAAAAACGGGACATTTGGACAGCATTTCTCATGAAAAAGTGGATAAGTATTAATAAACAGCACAGATCGTAAGCAGTGAGCATTTTCTAAATAAAGCGAGCATGTTTTCTAAATAAAGTTTGAGGAAGCTTGGTGGTGACGACGTTGATCCGCGACTATGGTGTGCTGTTGTCCGTTTATAGCCTACTGTTAGCCTTTTATATCTGACGACTTTATTTAGGCTTCAAAATCTATAAATGTTGTGTTAACTTGTAAAGATTATCTTGATAGACAAAACGTGTAAATGTCATAACCCTTTGTTATGACAAAAGGGTTAAAAGTCTGCGATTTTCCAAAAGTCTATGGGAAAAATGCATAGGCTTTCAACCGAGGGAACCCGTGCACCGCTAACTTTCGGGTTGGCCTACAAAAACGCGTCATCCCTGGGGCACTCTATTAAGACGGAGCAAACATTTATGCGACTTACCAGCTGGACGAGCTATGAGACTGATTATACAGCTCCGCCCCGCAATATCATGTGCACAATTGCAAGTGACGCAACAGCCAATGGCGAGTTTCCCAATTTATGCTGAATTTAACAATAATATTTTTAAACTCCGTTACATATATACAAGAGTTCTTCCTGGTTCTCGAATCTGATTGACTGAGAGCCGTGCGATATTCTCCCAGTATCAGCACTGGAACTGTTTCACCCATTTGTAGCGCTCCGCTTGCGGCGACTGTCATGAAGGTTGAGCAAATCCACCATATTTTAACAAATACCGCTGTTGTGTCACGAAATGTAGTTTTGAGAGTTTTTTAAGGCAAGAATGTAGTTATTTAGACCTCACATATGTGACTCATATATGAACATAGCACCTATTTTACAATTTGTTTACAAGCTTTCGCTGATGCGAGCTCCAGGCCGTCAGCGGCCATTCAGCACTCATGTACCCAAAGAGAACAACTTACAGTTTTTTTCAATTGCTAACATACTTTTGTCAAATCTGTAGTCACATTTTCAAAACTCTAAACACATTTAGCAGAACATCCATCTGCTGTGACCATACCATTAACACAATTCATGTCGTGTTCAAAAAAAAAAAAAAAAAAAATTGCAGTCAATTAACACGTTTCTATAATGCTTAAATTTTCTTTTCATATAAGCTTACCCCATACCAAAATCATGGATCTTTCTCATCTTATTTGCAAATGCTTAAACACAGCAAGTCAGAAATAAAGACCTAATGTTCCAGTCTTTAAATATAGTATAAAACCTCTACTTTTGCAACAACAGCAGCTCAGAAGTATTTAAAAAACATATCAAACAAATACTGAAACAATTGATAAGCATTTTTAATTAGCAGATCACTGAAATATTGAGAAATAGCAGATTCTCAGTTGGAGGCACAGTCAGGTGTTGAAGTTCTTTTCATTACATGGACATACAGTAAAATAGGACTCTTTGAATCGGATTTGTTCAGTGGAGATGCAGAACAACACAGAGGAGCAGAGAGAGAAAAAATAATGTCTGGGTAAGGGAGAGGAACAGATGAAGGAGCAGAGGAGTAGTTGGATCAGGACAAGGGAGAAGAAGAGGTATATGGGAGAGGAGTAAGAATGTGTGCTGGATTGTGCATCTCTTTGGTTTTCCCCCTTACACATGTGCAACCTATGAAAGCTTATTTCTTCCATGCATAGAAAATAAAAAAGTAATTGTCTTTTTATCTCACAATTCTGACTTTTTCTCTCAATTCCTATAGTTTATATTTCACAATTCTGAGAAAAAAAGTCAGAATTGTGAGATGTAAACTCACAATTGCAAAAAATAAGTAAAATTAAATAAATAATAAATAAATAAATAGAATTGTGAGGTAAAAAGCCACAATTACCTTTCATGCTTTTTTATTCTGTGGAAAAAAAGCTTCCATAGTAACCAAAGACCATGTTGGATTTGTTGTTGATCAGTGGCAGCACTTTCATGTTTTCATTTCAGAAAAAGCTTCATACTACAATAATTTTACTACAATGATTCCAGTACCACTGTTCTATATATGCAGAATATGTGGCACTAGCTAGCAAAAGGACACCATCACACCCTCTATGGGGGCACCATCAACACCACACCACCCCCAGAAAGAGATTTCAACCAAGGGGGCAACTGAAGTTCTGCATAGGGGACTCATTTGACCAGTGGCTGCCCTGAGCAGTTCTGTTACTTTCTTCTTTTTTTCTACTGCACATTCTATAAAGTAATGACTCATTCACTTTTAGATAGTATGTTGCCAAGGATGCACACATTCAACACTCAACCAAAAATGTAGAATGGCTTACATGTAAAGAAACTGAATTTTAAAAACTATGCATTTCATATTTTTTCTTTTGGTAGAACTGAAACATGACAAGTAATGCAGTTTTCGTAATGCCATCAACTGTTAGTATTTTGACAGTCATTGCACTTTGACTTTGACTATATGTTCATGGTGGATAGAAAACTAGTGCTATATTTTGACAGAACGACTCGATTTTGAATCAGGTTTGCTTTGTTTTGATAGAGTTAGTATATGTTGAAAAAGGTTTTTAGCATTTTGAAATGTAGAGTTTGTTTATTTAACAAAAGGGCAGAAAATTAACTATTTGGCCAATTGTGTGATGTAGGTGTGTTGCTGTGTTAAGAGTTTAGAAAAAGTATTCTAAGTATTGGTAAATGCTTGTTAGCAATTGTAAAAAAAACTGTAATAAGCCGTATTTGCTGTTGAGAAAGGGTCCATTAGTGATTGTGATTTGGACTTCAGTGAAAGTTACATTATTACACCATTAGATGGCCACAAAGGGTGTCTTTATGAGTCAGCAAATTGAAAAGGGGCAGGTTGTAAACAAAGTTGTATTAGCGCTGTCATGCGAAATCCCCTTAACTTTTAAAAGGACAAAGACAAAGATATCGCTTTCTCAGTGGACATTCAAACTGATTTTTTTTTATAATGGATATAATATTATGGACATCGGCCTGAAGAATGAATGAATGTTATCAGATGCAGGTAATACAGTCGTTTAGTTGCTCTCTCTCTCTCGTAATGCCATCTGCATAATACAATAAACTTCAATGAAGTGACTCAACATTCCTTCGTTACTAGTTCTGAAGTGACGTTTTAGAATTAGTAACGGAGGCTTGGTCAAACTGTCAACTTGAGATTTGAATCCGTGGCGAAAGGAAGTAGTTCTGCACAAAAGAGGGTTTTTAAAGATACTCCATTGTTGTTGTTGAGATGGCACAAGTGAGTAAATAAATGTCTTTAAAAAAAAAGTGAGTGTCTTAAATAAGTGTTTTTTGATCGTACCCAGTGTGAATAGTTCCATAGGGATCTATTGTTTCGTTTAAAGAGCGTCATCGCATCGTACATTTGCGTCGCTTAACCGCACTCATTGTGAAGGCACTTTTAAACTCCATGAGTGGGCAAGCAAGCAGGCAGGTGGTTGTAACAGCGTTTATTGGGTTAGGTACAAATCCTAGCAGTGTTTGGCAGACAATAAATAAGCACGCATTTGGAATTAGCCTTTGAGTAACTGAAGTGCAGTAAACCGAGAGATGGTGCAAATGAGGTCTGTTCCAAAGATCACTGTGATCTGCAGTACGCAAGCTTAGATTATTGCTGCCAAAGGCAAAAAAACCCAGCTTTGATACTCAAGCTGTTCATGTGAAAGAGTGAAAAGCCTGATGAAACACACTTTATGATATGAATTGCTCAGAGACAGTGTGGGAACATTATTTTCTTTCAAATGTTTGTTAAAATGTGCAACTTGTCTTATACACATAATGGGTTTTACTTGCCGATTGCACAATGAATGTACCAGCTGAGCCAATCCATGTCAGTTGAAGGCAGATAGTTAGATATCTGAGCATTTGGAAACTCTGGGGTTCAATTAAAGTGTTTCTAATGAATAAGAGATGCTGAGGGGGGAAAACAATCTGACATGTCTGTAGCTCTGTTGCACATGTCTCATTTCAATTAAGGCCAAAATAGGCATGCATAAAGGTGAACAGACTGAGAGGTGGGGAGTCACTCACACGTTAACTGCCTGTGCCAATCACAGGTTGGATCTATAGACAGGCATAACTTGTCAATCTCAGGAAAATACATGCATTTGCGTCCCACCAAAGTTTGAGTATTGCCTTCTTTGCTGCAGTAAATCATGCAAAAAAAGAGCAGGTAGCAGTTTTCTAAATTAGAAATGGAATGTGATTGTGTGCCACAGTGTGTCAAAAAAATAAAAAAAATAAAATAAAACCCCAAAATGATCCATTTCCACTTAGCTGTGCAATACCTGTGTAAGCATGTGGATTTGTTTCTTCTGTATTTAGAAGAAACAGCTGTGATCTCTCAGACCAATGAAGCGATTAGTAAATATTTATTTCCTCATTCACAGAGAGTGTAGAGAAGTCTAAAAGAGGGATTATTGGCTGTTGTCCAATATCGGTGTACCATCTTCTCCATTTCTAGAAGCCACTTTTTTTCTGTCAGCTGTGTTATGTCATAATCTGCTGTAGTCTTATAGGAAGAAAATAAGATAAACGGATGCTGGCACAAAGACGTTCAGTCAAAATGAGAAAGAATAATTCAGAAGAACTCTGCTATATAATTTGCTTTCTATGTAGTGATCATTGATTTTTTCTTTTTTTTTTTTCTTTTCTCCATCATTATTATTGATTAGGACAGTATAATAGAGTTTTGGGCCAGACTGTCACAAGAGCTCTGAAACCATTAAAATAAATAACAGGAACAGAAACAGAAAAAGGATAAATAGAGGACAATACTCAATGCTTTGAAGATAAATTAAATTACTGCAATAGAGCAGACCTACATTTGTATTTTAATTTTCATTACTACTACATTTAGCCATTTTTGAGTGAATGGAAGTTTTTTCTTCATGGAAGACAAGAATAATCAAAACAAGTCAGGATGAACTGGTTATTAAATTATAGCACAATTTTAAAGCATGATACAGTTGTATACCATTCTACATTTGTTTATCTCTATAATTACTTCCCTGGCATTTGCATTGCACATGAAGTGGTTTTCAACGACGTGGAAAAAATAGAAATCCCATTTACACCTCTCCTCTGCTCCCTATGCCTTTGTATCTAGTTGGTTCTTTTTAAGGGCAACTGAGCTGTGAACAAAATTCCAGACTTCCATCCCACAAAAGCTTAACAGTGGAATTTTCTTTGGTTACCTGAGGCTTCTGCCTTGGCTGTGGTTATCTCCATGTCTTCATTTCACATAGTGCTGCTTTTGTGTTGGACAAAAAACTGCACTAACAGAGTTCCATAATGTGACAGCTGTGTCTTGAGGTAGCAAAAGATAGAATCAGAGCCAGTAGTTGTGTCCTTGCCCACAAAGCCTTCTACAGTAGTAGTTTAGTTTCATGGAAAATTCTTCAACAAGGGTGTTGGATTTAAGTAATCTAATTTAACAAGCAATAGTGAAGACAATGACAGTGTGTGGAAACAGTCATGTACAGGCTACACTCGTTCATAGAATATATTTATTGTAATTTGTGGGAAGATGTTTTTGGTAAGTTTAGAAATAAAAGTAACTGCTGAGATTGGAGGTTGACACCTCTGTCACTGCTTGTTTATTTATTTATTTATTTATTAGACCAGGAGACTTTGGGATCTCTTGAAGCAGAAGTTACTCTTTATTGAGAAACACACTGTGCATCGCTGTGGTCATCCAAAGTCTAACTAAGGCAGTGACTTGGTAGTTCATATATATTCAAGGGGGAGGGATACATAGAGTAGAGGTGTGGACAATCTAAACAAAGCATGCAAATGCAATACAGGAATCAGCCCATTCCCTACAATTCCCAGCCATGATCTAATCAGCATAAATGTGTCATTCAAATGCATAGGTGCTAATCCAATCAGTCTGACAGTAGCCCATACCTTTACACTATCAAAGAGACAAAGGCACTGCTGTATCTTGAGCTTGTCCTGCCAAATGGTCAGGATGTAGGATCCGCAGATCTTAAACAGATTCTTAAATTTGTAATTCCACAGTTCCCCCTTTGAGAGTTCTAATAACTCTCACATAATACAAATTTAAACCTTCTTAAATCCCTTCTATAACATATGTTTGTTAACATAAGTTTCATCTTCCAGTCATGCAACTTGTAACAGTTACAGGCACATACATCTTATTCTGTGTCGTGTCCAACATTTACATAAGTGTTGTTCTTTAACTTGAGTATACTGTTGACAAACATATACAACACAGGGTGGTAACATGTTGTATTAACTACATGATGACACAGAAAAACCATGTAGCATAAGCGTGGAAGTCCTAAAAGTCCATGGCGCCTGAATAGCTGTGGAGTCTGTTCCCTGTAGAGTCCATTTCCATGTTTGTCCCAAGATGATTCTTTGTCGTTGTGCAACTCCGAGTTGCTCAGATGACTCCGTCATCATGAAGGTTGTTCATGGTTATCTGATGTGATGCTTTACACCAGGTGCTGCTTGAGACGTCATGGCATATACACATACCTGCACACAAGAAAACAAAGAAACAGCAGACCAGCAGTATTCATGCATAGACTTTAGTACGTTAGACCTCTGATGATCGTATAGTTTTTCTGTCTAAACTTGATCATCATAAACTTAGTGATCGTATAGTGGTTTTGTCTTCTTTTTCTTAAGCTAGTCTTAATCAATTTGACACCTATAGACCAGTAAGGTGGGGAAAACTGAGATGGGGAAACCTATGAGGAAGTCTTCACCACAGGGTTAGCCCCCGAGGCCTTATGCACTTCGGTTCTTCCCTGGGCTCCTCACTGGTCTGTGTGTCCTATTCTCTCCCTGTAGTTAATTTGCAAACTTTACTGTGCTACATCTCCATCTTCCATTGAAAATCAGTCATAGCAGACATCATAACCCATTGAGGATGGATAAGTGAATGGTGTGTGCTGTAGCATAACATTTAAGGCTGTGAGTGTACTTAACCGTGTCCCCAAATGGTGGAAGTGATAGTCAACTTTCTTTTGTTCAGAATGAGTCTTTCAGCTTTTGTAAATGACTGGGGAAATAAGCACTCACAGCCCAAATGGTTAGCATATCAGCAAGCTGCTGCTCCAAGAGTTTGGAGAAGAGGGGAGGGGCAGTTTCAATGTAGCAAGTAGACTGAGTAGGAGCTGAGTAAAGCTGTTCATTCTTTTAATGTCTTTTGTTTTCCTACACTCTTTCATCCAATGTCCAGGTTACCGCAGTAATGACAACTGCCTTCTCTCTTAGGACATTTACGTTTCTGTCGATTCTCTGTGTGACCTTAAAGGATGCTGCTGCAATCTTTACTCTTGTCTTGATATCTGAGTCTCTTTCCCAAATAGCTAACCTCCAAGTTGTTTGCAGAGTTCATTGGACCATGTGAGGTCTAAGAAAGGCAATGCATTTCGTATTCTAATGAAAGCCCATCAAACCACATGCGGACCAGTGGTCCATTATCCTCTAACACCTTCTCTGGAGTGTCAGCTATTCCACTGTATGCTGCCGCTGACTGACAAAATCTTCAGTGTACTCCCTTACAGTCTCATCCTTCTTCTGTACACAACTAGTGATCTTTGACCAGTCCACTTTGGTCCAACAGGTTCTGTAACTCTCAGAACTCCTTCTCTCAATCACTTTGCTGGAATGCTGAAACTCAGAATTATTTACAGCACTTTCAAAATCATTGAATTCTGACTCTTCAGGATTTGTGGACATTAGCTGTGTGACTTCAGCTAGGGACATATCATAGAGCTTCATTTTGGACAACTCTGTCCTAAACTCAGAAAAGTTTTTATGCACTGATGGCAAATTCTCAGCAAATTCTATGTCTTCAGGACCTAGAGCGGTACTGACTGCTTGTAACTGCAGTATGGGGGTTACAGATGGAACTGTGTCAACCCCTTTTGCCCTACTTTGAGCCTTTTGTCTCACTCCACACACTTCAACTGCATTTACATCTTTATCCATGAATCCAGTATTGCTATTGCCCTCTAGTCTACAGAAAGACTGTAAGTCAGGATAGCTTAATCTGACTCTTCGTCTTTTGAGTCACATTGGTTGAGGCTTGTTAAGGCCCAACTTCTGAGTGAGACGAGACACTCTAGTGTGCAACTGTTTGTTCTGTTCTTCTAACTTAGCAATACGTTGAATTTGGTCTGTGCAATGGATAGAGTAAATTCTCTGTGGCAGATAATGCCCTTCATAGTTTTCTTCCGAATACAAGCACCAAGTACCTTTTTGCATTCTTCAATGGACCAAACTTTTCTGGATGAATCCCAATTTCTTTGTCAAATCCAGTCTGACTGACTCAGTCACTATTGAGTCCATGTGCTTCCTAACAATGATTGAACTCACTATCTGTCCATAAAGGAGTAGCTAGTCCACCTTTCTCAGTTGTTGGAATTGTCTAGCGTTCTTTCTCAACATTTTGTACTGTCTTTCTGGCACAACAATACACTTCAACACTTCCCTGACAGAGCAGAGGTTAACCTAGTTAATACACATCGTAATGTATTAAAACCTTCTCTGGTGAGCAGAGTAGAACCAACTTGCTAGCACACTGTAACAGTTGTAACCTTCCCTGAATTAACAGAGGAGAATCTTCTTCTCTAGCAAAGTAGAGGATGGCTATTCTGTTAACACAGCACCTTCTCTGATTTTAAACAGAGGATAAAAAACCTTCCCTTATAAAGCAGAGGATAAAACTTCCTAACTTTACAGAAGATAAACCATATTAGCACGTGATGCCAATCTCCCTGCCTGAACAGAGGATAAACTTCATCTCTAAAGAACATTTTAGAGAGATAACTTAGTTAACCAAACCCTACAGCTGTCTGTTAACTCTTCTCTGACGGCGCAGAGGATACACATTTGTACTGGTCTTAATGGTTCTTTTGGATAGAGTATCACTCACCAACCCTGGGTGCACAGGAACATTCAGCCTGGATCTTCTTTTGGATCAGATCTTTTGTTGTTTGAAGTTCAATCTGGTGAGGTGAGAAACTCCATCGGGTCACGGCACCAAAAACTGTTGGAAATCTCAGAAGCATAGACCAGGGAGACTTTGGGATCTCTTGAAGCAGAAGTTACTCTTATTGAGAAACACGCTGGTGCGGCGCTGTGGTCATCCAAAATCTAACTAGGCAGTGACTTGGTAGTTCATATATATTCAAGGGGGAGGGATACATAGAGTCGAGGTGTGGACAATCTAAACAAAAGCATGCAAATGCAATACAGGAATCAGCCCATTCCCTACAATCCCAGCCATGATATAATCAGCATAAATGTGTCATTCAAATGCATAGGTGCTAATCCAATCAGTCTGACAGTATCGCCCAACCTTACACTATCAAAGAGACAAAGGCACTGCTGTATCTTGAGCTTGTCCTGCCAAATGGTCAGGATGTAGGATCCGCAGATCTTAAACAGATTCTTAAATTGTAATTCCACAAATATAATTTATTGTAATTTGGGAAGATGTTTTGGTAAGTTTAGAAATAAAAGTAACTGCTGAGATTGGAGGTTGACACCTCTGTCACTGCTTGTTTATTTATTTATTTATTTATTTAATTATTGATAATCTTGCATTAAATGAGTAGTTCACTGCTGGCAAAATGGGCTTTCAATAAAACATAGCTGCCTATAGAGTAAAAAGATGAAAATAAATAAATAAATAAATTTGGTGCTACCTGACTGGAGAAAAACAGAGAAAAAAAGCTGTTGTCTTCTCTTTTGCCAAATGGGTAGAAAAACTTCAACACCCATAATGCACTGGACATGTTGCTGTCCAAGGCCACTCTCACCAGTCTGCCAGAAATGGTCTTATTACTGGTGTAACAGCTAACTTGGATCATGTGTAGGGCTGAACAATTTTGGAAAATAATCTAATTGCGATTTAATACGCAATTATTTTTTAAGCTCTTTATCTTCTGTATTATTCAACAAAGACAAGCAATAAATCATTGTAGGGGTGGGAATCTTTAGGCACCTCTCGATTCGATTCCAATTCTGGGAGTCTCAGTCCAATTCCAAAACGATTCTTCATCTTTTTATTTTTTTATTTTTATTTTTATTGATTAGTCTTATTAATAAAACTTTGTTTATTATTATTATTTAATTACATATGTAATTATAAATACTTTTTAAAATAATTACACATTTTAAAAATTAATTAAAACAATTGCATGTTAAACATTTTAAATAAACTAATATAAGACGGGGCTTAAATTAAGCCAGGATTAGGCCTTAGTTTAATTAGGACATTTAAGTAGCTTTTATAAATGTGCCTTAGAAAAAAACATTACTGGTGTGAATCTTGAGACAAAACAGTGGCACTGATGTATTTTAAGACATGTCAGTGCAAGTTGCTTTTAGTTAAAACAGCTCAAATGTGAATTTTTAGTCTGGGACTAGCTTAAAGTACACATGAAATCAAAATTGACCTTATTTATTTTGTTAGCTAAAATTGCTAATTTTGTGGTGAATAATTCATCCGTGCAAGTCAATCCACACAAAAAAATTGTTTGGCTTCGTAATATTTAATCAAAATCTGAAAATGCTCCTCCCCTCTGCAACGGTGCCCCTTCTCTAATGATATTAGTTTAACGGCTTGGGGTGAAAACGCTTAAACCACTCCCCTCCAACCGTTAGTCTGCTATGAGCGAGAGATGGAGAGGAGGAGCGCTAAAGTAAAACTCTGCCCTCTATTCAATATTCCCGTTTCACTTGGAAATACGACACAACACTGGAGAAAAGTCGTTTGCAACTTCCGGTTCACGGGGACTTTAAGCCTTGTCTGTGAAACCGGGGAAAAGCTAGTAAATAATAAAGAGAGGGGGGAAAACATATTACAAGCAATAAACAAACAGTGCTTTCAGGTTTTAAGAGTATCTGAACATTTTCCTTTCAAGAGCTGTGAGTGATTTTTCTCTTTCTCAGCCTTACTGTTGTTGATTATTATGATGACATCATAGAGAGCGGGAGATCTAATAAGCTGCATTCACACTAATGCACATGTCTCTTTTGAAATATAAGATGTAGTTTGTCCTGTCTGTTTGATCCCTTAAGACATAACTGACTGTGTTTACATTAATTTTGCGTCATAAAAGCATTTTGAGATGCAAGTACAACCACTTAAACGGAGTTGCGCACAACCGCATGTGCGAGCACTTTTCACAAAACGCGCGTCATCATTTGAAATTGACATAAAATTAGGCTAAGTTCTTTGCCCATAGGTATTAGGTTAGCTAATTAGCTAATTTAGGAACTTCACTTATTTTTAACATGCAGTTATTATTATATTCATTTATATACAGCAGGGGATGTTTTTTATTTTGCAACATATATATCAAAATATCACATTTCATCTCAGTCCAAAAGTCCAACATACTGAACGTTATACAGTATAGTAAATATTGCTGCATATATTGCTGCAAATATACCATTATATACTGTAGTTCCCCCTCATACACAGTAAAACATAAATACTGGCATTCTGGGGCCGTATTCACAAAACATCTTAAGGCTAAAAGTAGCTCCTAAATTGCCGATTTAGGAGAAACTCTTAAAAATAATGGGCGTGTCAGTCCTAATTTTAGGACTCCTAAATTTTTGCTCTAAGAGTATTTCACAAAGCATTTTAGCGCTAAAACTAGCTCCTAAATCTGTGAAACGTTAGGAGTAGTCAAGAGGAATCCTAAGTCACTACCCCGCTAGAAATTTTACGTTCCCAGAACATTCTCAGAACGTCCCCACTGGTGTTGAGTAACGTTCCCATTATGTTCACAGACGGTCACGGTGTGGAGTTCTTTTAAGGTTTGGGGGACGTTATTTGGTGGACCTTCAGGGAACATTCAAGACATTCTCTGAACGTTTAGGGAACCATACTTTATTTGGAAATGTTCTCAGAACGTCCCCGCTGCCCTTGTCAAAAACTTTACTAATAAAAGTGGCTGTTCAAACAAAAACTATTTTCACTTAAAGCTCTTTCCAGGTATTTCCTGGATTAATATTATGAAACCTTTTCTTTAAATTGCAAATCTCTTGCATTAAAGGTGATAGAGAGGGTTTTTTCGTCAACTGAGAATCCAAAGACTGTTACTGAGTTTTTGAAATGAGCACATGCGTAAGAACAGCCCCCCTCCTTCACAGCTCACTTCAAAGGAACGCCTCCCAACGAGTATTGGAACACGAGTGTTTATACACCGGCATTCGCTATGTCGTGTTTTTTGGATTCATTATGTCGGACTCACCGCAGGTAACTCATAATCTGCAGTTGTTACTCCTGTCTCCTGACAAAAACATTGCATGCAGCGCCTGTGGAGTGTGGAAAGTTACTGGAGAGCGCAGCCGCGCTCATCTCTCATAAGGAACGTCACGGCAGTGATTGACAAGCCAGAGGGCCAATCCGCGCACGTCTCTCACAAGGAACGTCACGGCAGTGATTGACAAGCCAGGGGGCCAATCGTTTACGCTATGATCGCGTAAACGATTGGCTGATGTTTTTAAGGCCCTAGCTCGTGCACAGATGATGTATATTAATATTATTACTTTCAGTGCACCTAATAAATAGTCTTTTATCAGTTAGTAAAGACAGTTTCAAGTAATATTGCAAAAATTTATAAAACAAAACATCCTCTTTAGCACCTTTAAGTCATTAGCTGTTAAAAACACACACATGAACTAATGTAACTGCTTTATCACTGCACCAGCAACTACACAGTTACTGTCTTTAAATAAAGCAACATGCAGCAGAACATCAGTGTTTCTGGATCATCACTGACTGAAGCACAGGAGCTACCCTTCAGCACAATGGTGACACATAAAAAACAGATAACACAAACAACATTAAACAATAACAGGGGCCGTATTCACAAAACATTTTATCTTACCACTAAGAGTTCTCCTAAATAGCAGTAAAAGTTCTTAGCTAAGAGTTTTTCTTAAAACCTATTCACAAAGCTGCTGAGACAAACTTTTACTAAGGAATAGACTGAAGTCTTAAGCTAAGAGTAAGGGCGGGGTTGACCTCGTTGCTATGGAGTAAACCACACAGTGATTGGCTGATGAGGGAGGAGTCAGTGATTTAATCATAGAAATATTGTAGAATGAGGTATCATGTTTCTACATTAAAATAATGGTTTTAAAATACAAATGTTGCCCTATTCAAATAATGTTTTTTTAATAAAATGTTCCCACAGTCAAAATAAAATGTTGACATATTGTTGCCATAAAGGTTTTAAAATGTAGGCTAAGTGCCACTAATTAAACTATACAGTTAATTGTACACCTCTTGGATGTCTGCATCTCAAGAGAATGCAGAATTCAACCGACAAATTATGTTTTATAAACAAAGTTTGGGAGAAACACATTCAAACGGTCTTTCTAATCAGCACGAGAAGAGGAATAATACACAGACGATATATATATATATATATTATATATATATATAATATATATAAATATTATATATATATATATATATATATATATATAGATATATATATATTTTACTCTATTAAATTATTTGTAAGTGTGAACCATGAAAACCACTGCCACAGGTAATCGGACAATATTTATTTATTTGTTAAAGATTAATTTTGGCATCTCATCATAGATTCAAATCTATAATCATTTTTTTATTGCATTGCATTTTATTGCATTTATGAAGAAAAGGTTCAGCACCTAAAGCCGAGTTCAGACTGCACGATTTTAGCCCCGATTTTGGCTCGCCGACAGGTTTTGAGAAATCGCCGACAAATGCCCGAAATCACAGGCAAATCGGTGCTCGTTCACGTGAGTGACAATCACGCAGTGTGAATGAGCAAAGACGCGATATGAGAGAATCGCCGACGAGTCGCCGACACCGTGAGATATTTGGCATGCTGCTAAATATCTGGACCTGTCGGCGATTCAAAATCCTGCTGTGTGAAAAGTGTTCTGACTGAAAACTACATCGGCGATGACTGACAGCCAATGAGAGAGCGAGATCCAGAACAGCGGGGAGTTCGGGAGGAGTTATAGACCACAATATCAGCAAGCATGTCTTCGTTTCAGATAAACATTACAATTATATCAAACAAAAACAAAGCACAAACATTTGCTTGACCATCCGCAACAGCAGCACATTGAAAAGTTATTTATTTAGTTCCAACTGTCTTTGCAGAACACACAATCCACAGTCTCCCCAAACATTCCTTCTCCATATTTCTTTTATTTTATGTTGTTTTCGCTGCAAATCAGCGCACAGGCAATTCATATTTCAAGCTTCTTGCGGACTACTATTTTTAATAATCCCACCGTGTGTCTCAATCAGCTCCCTAGTTCAGTAGTCAGGGCACTGATGAGGGTATCAGCCACATTCACTTTCATTATATACTGATTCACGAGCTAGGGAGCTAGGGAGCTGATTGAAACGCAGGGCCAGTCTCACATGAGAACTCCGGTCTTGAACGCGTGATATCGCGTTGTTTCCTTGTCACGTCTCGCGTGTGTTTGGTTGTGAAACGTAGTTTGCGTGCCAGACAGAGTTGTCGGCGATTCTTCCTATTGTAAAGTCACGCAGTGTGAAACCTTCTATCGCCGATCCATCATGCAGTTTGAACACAGCAGCGACTGAATGCTGGCCAAGATAGTCATGCAGTGTGAAAAGAACAGTGACCCGACTACTTTGAAAATCATGCAGTCTGAACTCGGCTTAAGGCTCTGTCGCTATTGTCTCAATGGTGTTCAGTGTCTTTGGGTGGATTAGGACTGTTTGTGATTTTGTCTTAGTGACTTAGGATTCCTCTTGACTACTCCTAACGTTTCACAGATTTAGGAGCTAGTTTTAGCGCTAAAATGCTTTGTGAAATACTCTTAGAGCAAAAATTTAGGAGTCCTAAAATTAGGACTGACACGCCCATTATTTTTAAGAGTTTCTCCTAAATCGGCAGTTTAGGAGCTACTTTTAGCCTTAAGATGTTTTGTGAATACGGCCACAGATCTCTCTAGATATCTGCATCTTCACTTATTACAAACCACTCTGACTTTGTTTCTTTCATACAAATCTTCTTAATGAGGTGTTGATGTTTTATCAAAATTTATAGATATCGCTGTTACGGAGGTAAGCGCTTGCTTTAGTTGGGCTCCTGACCCTTGACAATTTGACTTTATTTTTTCTCCAATTGTTGTAACTGTGTTTTTCTAAAGCATTTGCTACTATTAAAAAATGTGAGAAAATAAATATGATCAATTGGGTTTGGATGCTTAGTCATTGTTGTTGATTTGATCATCAGACACTGCTCAAAACTCTGTATAAAATATAAAAAAAAAAAAAAAAAAAACTAATAAAAAAGGAGGGAAAAAAAAGTTGATGCCAAACTGACATTTAACACACACATAGTTTAGACTCTGGAGAAGACCAGTGAATCATCAGTACTAAACAACCAAATTCATCTGATCAGACTTTCTCCTGCATCTTTTGCTATAACAAATGTGTTTTGAAAAGTTGAAGTAGCCAAAGAAAATCTGATAACTAAAGAGCAAAAATCAAGAGCCCATCTAAAGCAAACGCTCTCCTCTATAACGGTGACTTCAAACTTTATTATTTTCTATAAAACACACACACAGAAGGCAAAGTTCTTGTGCAACTTTGTCTAAAAGTGACGAAAATTCAGAAATTTTACAGAATATTTGGGACATAAAACATCCTCTTTTGGTAATGAAAGTGCTGCAGTTCAAGGTTCATTACATGATTTTAGGGGGACGTTCCAGTTTGGTTTATTTTATGGTCACATAAGAATGTTACAATGAGGATATTTAGGACATTAAACTGAACATTGCTACATGGTCTTCTGTTGGTCATCTAATAACGTTCCCGATATGAGTTTAGGGGAACGTTCTATTTTGGTTATTTTATGGTCATGCAAGAACGTTACAAAGAGGACATTGGGAAGTTGTCAGAACGTCCTATAGTGATAGTCCCCTAAACATTCCCAGAACGTCCTGAATGTTTCCTGAAGATCCACCAAATAACATTCCCCAAACCTTAAAAGAACTCCACATTGTGACCGTCTCTAAACGTTCCGGGAATGTTACTAGACAACGTTCTTAATACCAGTGGACATTCTGAGAATGTTCTGGGAACGTAAAATTTTTAGCAGGACAACCTGTCACCTAGTAACGTTCCCAGAACGTTCAGAGACGGTCACGATGTGGAGTTCTTTTAAGGTTTGGGGAACGTTATTTGGTGGACCTTCAGGGAACATTCAGGACGTTCTGGGAATGTTGAGGGTACTATTACTATAGGACGTTCTGATAACTTCCCAAATGTCCTCTTTGTAACATTCTCGCGCAACCATAAAATAACCAAAATACAACGTCCCCCTAAACTCATATCGGGAACGTTATTAGATGACCAACAGAAGACCATGTAGCAACGTTCAGTTTAATGTCCTAAATATCCTCATTGTAATGTTCTTATGTGACCATAAAATAACCAAATTGGAATGTCCCCCTAAAGTCCCCCTAAGGAACCTTGAACTGCAGCACTTTCACTACCAAAAGAGGACGTTTTATGTCCCAAATGTTCTGTAAAATTTCAGAATTTTCATCACTTTTGGGAACTTTTAGGCAAAGTTGTGCAAGGTCACGATAACGTCGCCTTCTACTTGTGTGTTTTATAGAAAATAAAGTTTGAAGTCACCGTTATAGAGGTGAGCGTTTGCTTTAGATGGGCTCTTTAGATTCTTGCTACTTTAACATCAGATTTTCTCTGGCTGCTTTAACTATGTTTTCAAAACATGTTTGTTATAGCAAAAAAAAGAAGTGAAAGTCAGACATCATGAATCAGGTATGATCCTCAACAATGGTGACAATAAACGAAAATCTTTTTTTGTGACTTTAGTAGCTTGTTTTGTGATACTCAGAGTTAAGGTTATTCCGAAAATGTTGTCACCATTGTTGAGGATCATACGCAGAAACTTGATGTCTGTATGAATCTTCATGATGCTGTCTGAATAATTCCTACATAATACAAACTTTCAAAATGTCAATAATTTGCATTATCATAGGGCTACAACAGCACAAAAGAAAACTGTTAAGTGAGTAAAACCAATGCATGATATTATACTCACCAACAATGAGCAAACAAATCAATATGATCAATTTTTTTTTCTCTCACAATTATTTTTTTGTAACAAATGTGCATTAGAAACACACAGTTACAACAATTGGAGAAAAAATAAAGTCAAAATGTCAAGGGTCAGGAGCCCAACTAAAGCAAGCGCTTACCTCCATAATGGTGACATTTTAAATTTTGATAAAACATCAACACCTCATTAAGAGATTTGTATGAAAGAAACAAAGTCAGAGTGGTTTGTAATAAGGTGCTGAGATCTGAGTTTTGTGAGGTCACCATTGTGCTGAAGGGTAGCTCCTGTGCTTCAGTCAGTGATGATCCAGAAACACTGATGTTCTGCTGCATGTTGCTTTATGTAAAGACAGTAACTGTGTAGTTGCTGATGCAGTGATACAGCAGTTACATTAGTTCATGTATGTGCTGTTCTCAGTTAAAAGTCTTTGAAGAAAAAACAGTTTTTGTTTGAACAGCCACTTTTGTTAGTCAATTTAGCTCTAACTTTCAATTCAATTTTTTGACAAGGGCAGCAGGGACATTCTGAGAACATTTCCAAATAAAGTATGGTTCCCTAAACATTCAGAGAACGTCTTGAATGTTCTGTGAAGGTCCACCAAATAACATCTCCCAAACCTTAAAAGAACTCCACATCGTGACCGTCTCTGAACGTACTGGGAACATTACTAGACAACGTCCTTAACACCAGTGGGGACGTTCTGAGAATGTTCTGGGAATGTAAATTTCTAGCGGGGATAGCACCACTGCCATACAAAGAACCCGTTAAGCCTCTGTATAGTTCTTTAAATGAGAACCACTGCTGGTGCTATATGGCACCTCTTGTGGTTCTTCATAGCACCATATGACAAAGGTGCTATATAGCACCTTTAAAGATAGGTGCTATATAGCACTTAAAAAGGTTCCCCTATGATTATGCGCCAAAGAACCATTTTTGTTTAGAGTGTGTGCCAGTGGTTTTCATTAGTTCACACTTACAAATGATCGAATAGAGTAAAAAAAAAACAAAAAAAACACACACACACACACACACACACACAAATATATATATATATATATATATTAACTGTATATACTAGTTTAATTAGTTACTTAGCCTATATTTAAAACCTTTATGGCAACAATATGGCAACATTTTATTTTGAATAGGGCAACATTTGTATTTTTAAACCTTTATTTTAATATGGAAACATGACACCTCATTCTACAGTATTTCTATGATTAAATCACTCCCCCCATTAGCCAATCACTGTGTGGTTTACTCCATAGCAACGAGGTCAACCCCGCCCTTACTCTTAAGACTTCAGTCTATTCCTTAGTAAAGTTTGTCTCAGCAGCTTTGTGAATAGGTTTTAAGAGAAAACTCTTAGCTAAGAACTTTTACTGCTATTTAGGAGAACTCTTAGTGGTAAGATAAAATGTTTTGTGAATACAGCCCCTGATATGTATTATAGAGCAACCACATATTTTTCTGGTCTCAATATTTGTTTATTCTTTTCAGGAATAATGAGGATAAACAAATTAGAAAACACTTAAGCTGCAGTAGCAGTTGCACCATTGCTTACAAATAATTTGTAGGCCTTTCTTGAAATAGTGATATTTCAATTACAGATTCACAGAAGACACATCTTCATGTTTTTTACTGACTTGTTTTTCAGATAACTCATTCTCATCAGCGACGACTGCTTTATCATCACTTATGCTAGCACTCTACAAAGTTGTTAGACCTTCCATAATTCCCCAGAAATGTGGCTGGCAGTGTCCTTATATTGGTCCTCATTTTCATGTTGTGTACTTACTGTTTCATACCAGTGTAATGTAATGAATCAAATACAAACTGAGAAAATTAGTCTTTCTCCTATTAAGCACTGCACACTCTTATGCAGAGTTATTCTGATGACATTAATTCTGTTAGGAACTCTATTTGTCTGCTAAGTTTGCCAAATCTGAGTGGTTGTTCAAGTGTGAAGAAAGCCAATTAAACTAAACTAACAAGTGTAAATACAGGTTACTCGGCCCTCTGTGAGAAATGACTTTCAGTACAATCTGAGTCGAAGAGTCAAAAATAAAATAAAATAATAGTGTTGTGGTGCTCTCAGGAACTGTTTACAGTTAATATGCAATGCTGCCCCAAACAAAGCCTTTGGCAATCTGGAGTGCTGATTAAAGAAACTGGACAGAAACCTGCACATTCCAACTTATTCAATACTCCCCAGCACACCAAATACTTCTCAAAACAGCCAGACTCTTTTGACATTCCTGTATTTCTCAATTTAATTTTGCCTAGAGTTTCTTTGCCTCGGAATCAGGCTCAAAGTAGACAATAAGTGAGAAAAGTGCATGTTGCTTCAGGAGCATTCTGAGGATGTATTTTTATGTGTGCCACTAATCTCATATGGGAGGAATAAACTGAAATGGTGGCCTTTCTCTTTTCATAGTATGGCACAGAGAAGTACCAGCGTAAGAGAAGGAGAATCACTATTACTCTGCAGGAAACTGAAAGTATAGTGTTTCAGTGTCTGTGCAACTAAATGAAAGTCTACCTCATCAGTATGGGTTTCTTTCCTGGATTTTTAAGAAGAGAAAGTATTTCAAGAATTGGAGACCGAGTTACTCCTGTGTAACTTTCCATCTCAGCTATCAGAATCAGAATCAGAAAGTGGAGAAAGTATTAATTAAAGGCATTAATTATTAATTAATTAAAGGCAACAGTTTCAATGTTGATCAGTTACAGGATTAGTTCAATTTAAAATAAAAATTACCCCAAGCTTTACTCACCCTCAAGCCATCCTAGGTGTATATGACTTTCTTCTTTCTGATGAACACAACTGGAGTTATATTAATATCCCAACACTTCTAAGCTTTGTAATGGCAGTGAACGGGTCTAACGAGTATAAAGCTCAAGAAAGTGCACACATCCAAAGCAAACATATTCCACACAAAGTGATGCGTTTGTGTAAGAAAAATATCCATATTTAACAAGTTATAAAGTAAAATATCTAGCTTCCGCCAAACCGCCTTCTGTATTAAACTTAGGAAGAAAGTGTAACACCTCTCGCTGTTCAAAACACTTACACTATGTCCTACGCCTTCCCTATTCAACTTACGGAAAAAGCTTAACTGACGCAATGCCAGTTACGCTTTCTTTAATATGGAAGTTGGTCTGGCGGAAAATATTATACTTTATAACTTTTTAAATATGGATATTTTTCATACACAAATGCATCGCTTCGCTTCAGAAGGCCTTTATTACCCCCTGGAGCTGTGTGGAATACGTTTTGCTTTGGTGTGCACTTTCTTGAGCTTTATACTCGTTGGACCCGTTCACTGCCATTATAGGGCTTTTGTGTTCATCTGAAAGAAGAAAGTCATATACACCTAGGATGGCTGAGGGTGAGTAAAGCTTTTTCATTTGAAAATGAACTAGTCCTTTAAATTTAAACTAAATATGAGTAAAAATCTGACTAAATACCATTGTTTGTTGATTTTCTAAAGTGAAAAGAAGTATATGTCTACTTAAACATCCAAAACATCTAGCCTAAATTACAGATTAAACTATGTTTACTTGGTAAAAGAACTTATAATTTTTAAAGAACATAATATACCAGTTTAGACCTTAATGCCAGTCAGCTAATAATTGTTTCAGAGTTGTCTCTTCAAACCACTTGGGGTGATGCGATTAAAATGCTGATATTAAAGGTTCCTTATTTTGTTTTGGAGGTCTCCTACAAGAGGTTTACATAGATTTAAAGCCCTGTTTATACCTGATATTAAGATGCATTTTGGTCGATCAGATCACAAGTGGATGACACTAAATGCAGATGTAAACCGTCTAAAACGTTTTGAGCTTGTCCACTTTCGACCACTTCCAGAGGTAGTCGAAAAAGTATTCGACCAGATTGCTTTTATAGTATAAATCCCCATGTGGTTGAATGTGTTCGAACAGCCACAAAAGACTGTCTACTCTCCACCCTCTGACCGAATGCATACACATTATGGGAAGCATGCTAGCCAGATGGGATTTAAACTTTGCTGACTGGAGACCCAAGTTTGGTTGGAAGACAAAAAATGTACCAAGCACAATGTTCTCTCACCATTCCTGATTTCTAAAGGCTCTCTCTTAAACCCCTTCTTTCCAAGAGCCTACTCTGCTCTGTTTGGATGGATGGCCCAGTCTGTTATTTAGAATCGATTATTTCTTTTAGGAGACAATAACTTTATTTGTTGTACACTTTGATCTTTAAAAGTTTACAGACCTTTTACTTTCACAAACAGCTATATACACACTGCATGAAGGTAATATCCGAAAAAGCATAATAGTGGCACTTTAACAACCACAGGCTCTTCTAAGCAGCTGTTAAGATAAAATGATTTGACTCTTACAAAGCAGGATCTAAAAAATATCAAAACACTTTCAGTTTTCACTGTCCAAAATAGAAGTTAAGAGGAACTGTCAAATCCAAGGCAATATCTGGAAGAGAGAAAAAAAAAAAAAAAAAAAAAAAAATCTCCAATACAACTGCTGGTAGACTTGTCAGGAATACAAAACAAACTCCATGTTACTGCAAAAGACCAGCAGGAAGGTTTAGCAGGCACATGATTATGCTGCAGGGGTCCAGTGTGCCTCAATGCTTTCACACACATGAAGGGAATGGAAAGGTCATCATGAACAAAACCTTGCCTTTCAATCATTAAAAGTTATATTTGGACTAAAACATGTTTTTTTTATGTATTAAATCAAATGAATAGTAACTATATTAAGATTTGCAAAAATATCAAGTTTTTCACTGCATTTTTTTCCACTTATTTTTTACTTGCATGATATTTGCTCAGGGGTTCTCAAATTTTCAGACAGCTATACAATAATAATTTTGATAAAACACACTGTTTTTACCATACAGTGACACAAATCAATGAGTCATTGTTTTAAAATGTTCTTTTAGATTAATTGATTTACTTGAATGAATAAACTACGTAAGAGTGAACCGTTTTGGATGAACCAATTCACTAGAATGATTCAGACTTATGAGAGAAAGAACTGTTTAGACAAGCACATTCGATTATTTCCTCACAGCTCACTTGGCAGTAAAGCTGTGTGCGCAAACAAAGTGACATTAAAAGATGTGACTTTCGGTTAAGCTTTCCATGCAACAGTAATTGTTGAGCAAAAGCTTTTTATTGGAAAAGCGACACTATTTTGAAAGCAGCTGAAAGATAAGGTAGTTAAGTTACACTCCAGAATGGCTGTCTACATATGAATATGTGAAACAGCAGTATTTCTTCCCCATTGAGGGCAATGTCAAAATTTCTGTTTTTGAATGAGAGACGAGCACAAAGACCAGCCGCTTCCAGTTAACCAGCAGACCATAGATATGCCTAAAAGCCCGCTGGCTCTGCTTGTTGGCTGCGTGTTCATGGCTGCTTTACTTTGGTACTTGGCAAAAAAAGAAAGAAAAAACAAAAACATTAAAATGGAAATACGATTTCTGTTTGCTGTCAGTTTGTGAATCTTTTTCCATCTACTTTTTCTATCTACAAAATTTCAAGACTCATGTGAGAGAGTGCAGAAAAATGGAAGTTGACAATCTGTGAAACAGACATACTGTTTTGTACCAGTGCAGTTTTCACAGAGCCTGCAGTAACTGCGCACATCAAATCCATCATCTAACGTATGCATCAAGAAACACACTCTGAGGACTATGTACACATAAAATCAAGAATTTTTAAAGTTTTAGTAAGTCTGTGAAAAAAGTCTATGGAAAAAAAAAACACAACACTTTGTGTTTAATGTTGCATATTTCTGTTAACCCTTTGATGCACAAGCTATGAAAACCCTTCTAATGCGCAACATGGGTCAAAAATGACCCGTATTCATTTCCTATGTAATTTCAATCATGGTTGAGTGTTTCTTTGCTGAATCTTTGAAAGAATGTATTTTATCATAATTTTTCCAGGTATCCTTAAATATCTTGTTTTTGATTGACAAAATCATTATGTTCATTTTTTCTTTCTTACTTTATAAACAAACACAGTTTTTGTTTGTCTACATCAATTTTACACACATGGGTCAAAATGACCCGTATTCATTTCCTATGTAATTTCAGTCATGACTGAGTGTTTCTTCGCTGAATCTTTGAAAGAAATTTATTTTATCATTTATTTATTTCAGGTATTACTTAAATATCTTGTTTTTGATTTTCTACAAATAATTATTTATTTTTTCTTTCTTACTTATAACAAACACAGTTTCTACATCAATTTTACACACATGGGTCAAAAAATGACCCGTATTCATTTCCTATGTAATTTCAGTCATGACTGAGTGTTTCTTCGTGAATCTTTGAAAGAAATGTATTTGTCATTTATTTATTCCAGGTATTCCTTAAATATCTTGTTTTTGATTTTAACAAATCATTGTGTTTATTTTTTCTTTCTTTTTTCATAAACAAAACAGGTTTGTATTTCTACATCAATTTTACACACATGGGTCAAAATTACCCATATAGAAACCTTTGCAAATTTTCGCAAGAAGGAACATATTAACTGCAGACAACTGTTCATCCGCCACACATTCATGTCTCAACATGGCTGCTTTTGTATATTTGATGGATGAAAGACATATTATATTTATAATAGGCTGTATATTATATTTCATAATTTGTATTTTTTGTCATAAACCAATGCTATGGTCACCTTTACATCTATCAGTGTTCCTGAAAAGTAACAGTTTTGAACAAGGTTTCTGTCCAACAGTGAAAAATATAATAATGAATCGATCAACAGTGCTTTTGATTTTCTTTATCTAGAGTGTTAGTGGTCCTCAACAGAACTGAGGTGGATGATGACATCACTGTAAAAAAGCTGAAAGTGTACTTTGCGAACAGTCAAACGCAATTTAAATGTGTATGTGCAGGTTGCACATACACAGTTACAGAAATCCGGCGGAAATTATAAAAAGTTACAAAAATCTGTATGCTGACCCTCACGTACACATAAAGTGAAGTATACGTTGGCCTTTAGAAAGGTAATGACACACACATTCAAAAAAATTCATTCAAAAAGAAAGGAAAAAATTAAATAAGGATTTGGTTATTGAGTAATAGATGGAATAATGAATGATAAAATTAATTTATTGTAATATATGCGATATAGAAAATAACTAATTCGGGTCACTTTAGACTCATGTTGTATTTGTCCAAAACTGTTACATTTCAGGAACACTGACAGACATAAAGGATGACCAATTGCATTGATTTATGACAAAAATTAAAAATTATGAAATATATAGCCTAATATATTAATATAATAAGACTTACATCCATCAAATATACAAAAGTAGCCTTGTTAAGATGTAAAATGTGTGGCAGATGAACAGTTGTCTGCAGTAATGTTCCTACTTGCAAAAATTTGCAAATCTTAAAGATTTCTATATGGGTCATTTTTGACCCATGTGTGTAAAATTGATGTAGAAACTGTGTTTGTTTATAAAGTAAAAGAAAATAAACATAATTATTTGTAGAAAATCAAAAACAATATTTAAGTAATACCTGAAATAAATAAATGATAAAATAAATTTCTTTCAAAGATTCAGCGAAGAAACACTCAGTCATGACTGAAATTACATAGGAAATGAATACGGGTCATTTTGACCCATGTGTGTAAAATTGATGTAGACAAACAAAAACTGTGTTTGTTTATAAAGTAAGAAGAAAAAAAACATAATGATTTTTTACAATCAAAACAAGATATTTAAGGAATACCTGGAATAAATGAATGATAAAAATACATTTCTTTTAAAGATTCAGCAAAGAACACTCAACCATGATTGAAATTACATAGGAAATGAATACGGGTCATTTTTGACCCATGTTGCGCATTAGAAGGGTAGTGATACAAAAATGATTTTTATTAAAAAAGTAAGAAAGAAAAAATTAAAATGAGGATTTGTGATGATCAAAAACAAGTTAATTGAGGAATACCTGGAATACTGAATGATTAAATAATTTCTTGCAAAGATATAGAAAATAAAACTCAGCCGGGTCATTTTTGACCCATGTTGTGCATCAAAGGGTTAAATTTCATGGTTCTCCTTTTGTATTTTTTTTTAAATCATGCCACTCTAGAGGTTTTGTATTGACGTTTATATTATTAGCTGTGGCCCAACATTCCTCTCCTTATTGAAAAGGCTGGTGCCCCTCACCAGGAGATTAGCTACTCAACACTGAAATTAGATCTTTCCCCATGAGGCTGGTCTTCACTTTTCATTAGTTTGGGGTCTGGAGATACCACTCTACTCATAGGGATAAGAGTGATATCTGAAAGAAAAGTGGAAAAGAAAATAATTAGTCATGTGCAAACTGAACACATCCAAAAAAAAAAAAAAAGCAAATGAGCAAGAAATGAGCAAAATTGCATTTGTGTAGGAGGGGGTTTTGTCTCCTCCTGAGAGTCGTCACCACTTTTCTTCCCTGTAGCGACGTCCCTGTTCGCTTCTAATGTTAATAAAACAATTTTTTACACACAAAAATATTATGATTGTCTAACATCATTACATAGGAAAAAGTATCATGGACCCTGCTAATGCACATGAGTGAGTGTTTTGAAAATCATCATTTACAGTCAAAGTATTATGGAATTGATTACTCTTTATGATAGTTGCTATCAGATCCAATGTTTTTAGCTGTTGCTTCTTTCAACAAAAGTTTCTTTGCAACCTCTCTCATTACACTTTGCCTAGTGATGAGACGTTTTAAGCTATGACAATTGAAGGATATTTGATGGTACAAACACCTCTTATATGTATTATATGTAAAAAAATATGAAAGAACTTGTAATGTTAATGATTTTTACATCAAAAACACCCACTGCTGTGATTGGCTGACCTATTTGCATATGAAATAAGTATTGCATGTGGAACCTTACTACGTTTTTCCTATTACAGCTGACAAGATTAACTAATCGTGAAGCAATGATTATTGCATTTAGATCTACTCCTCTGTCACATGAAAGATTGCAGATATGAGCATTGAGCAGATGACAGTCTTTGAGTGTGAATGCAGTGATTTTTGTCATTGCAATGCAATTTCTGCATTCTCATGAATGCTTTCATCATTACTAACAATGTAAACACGATGTAAGAGTCTACTAAGAGAAACAATGTGAAGTTGATCATTTAGTCACTGGCTTGATTTACTGATGCATAAACAGCTTTTTGAGACTTTTTGCACTATGATGTCCTTTTGCAGTTCATGACCCCTTTATAGAAAATTTGATTTCTTATGTTATGACCCCTTTAATCATGTACAATACTTTTTTTTTTTTTTTTTTTTTTTCATTGCGGAGAGGAGAGAAGTCTGGATGCTTTAAAGGTCTAAAAAGGTTGTGTTCGAAGGGGAACACATTTTTACTGACAAAGACTGTTTTGAATGTGTTGTTTAGTTTGCACTGTGTTGGCTCCTCAATCTCACTACTGTAGTTAACTTTCTCTCTGAGGTGAATGTGACAAAGACAGTGTTTAAGGAAAGAAGGTATACCATTCTCATGTACATTCGTTCTAAAGTTGTTTATGCATTAGCCTATCTAGGCAAACCTTAACTATTAGGACCCAGTCTAAATTACATTGCTATATGCAGATGGGGCTTTGTAAGGACTATTGATTTGTTGTGACCATGTGCACTCTGATGATGCCTCTTCCATGCAAAAGCAGGACCCGGACATTTGAATCTACCTTTGGTATGTGTGCTGCAATCAGTGGACAAAATGGCACCTTTGGGTTGTTATCACACACCTCTGTTGACTGCACCAGAAATTCATGTGCCTTTCTCCTTATCATTTCTATGATGCTTGCACAGGTTCTAAGGGAGCAATTAAAATGTATGCTTTGTACCTCTGATGCAGAAGATTGCATGGGCTGAGGAGTGATTGCTCTGATTGCTTTGAGTCTTGGCTTCACTGTAAACTATTTAAAAAAGCAGATGGGGAATGTTTGTTCGTCTTTGTATCTCATACCAACGAAAATCCACTTAGTACTGTAGAGTTGAATACTTGACTGGATGCCAATGTTATAATAAATTAGAGTAAATCTAAAAAAGAAAGACTATTCAAGAAATTCTAATTATGTTGTTTTCTTCATTGTGAGATTTCAATTAACAAACTGAGAGTTTCCTTGTAGTTTCATTTGTGTCCACAAGAGGTGCTAGAACATAAACGAAATTAATATATCAAAGCTGGGGCAGAACATGACTTTTTTCTGTCTTTTGAAATAAATAATATAAAATATAAAAAATGATATGTAAATAAACTTTCAAAAATACTACTACTAGTAGTACACATTAATAGAGATGCTTTTCAGATTTGACAATCATTACATACAGTTGTGGTCCAAACTATTGTCACCCTTGATAAATATGATCAAAGATGACTGTACAAATAAATCTGCATTGTTTATCCTTTTGATCTTTAATTCATAAATTAGAAATAAATCTAACCTTTCATTGAAGGAAAAGTGGGGGGAAAAATCACATTATGAAATAATTGTTTTTCTCCAAAACACGTTGGCCACAATTATTGGCACCCTTTTATTCAATACTTTTTGCAGCCTCCTTTTGCCAAGAGAATTGCAGTTAATCTGTGATCCGTACGGATAAGGTCCAACGGTTCGGCATGCGTGTGATTCGCAAATTAACTGCTAAGTTTAACCATCATAGAGTGAAAGTTTATCATTTGTACATGTTTTGTCTCGCCAATTAACACATTCAAACTATGTTCAAGAGATTTCAAAAGCGTAAGAAGAAGAATTAATTGACTCTTCGCAAAGACCCGCCCCCCTTAGTTACTGTTGCTTTGTCTGACAAGCCATGGCTCTGTCATGCCACACAGAGTGAAAAATACATCGCGGACACTGACAACACCTCAAAAGAGGACACTGACAACACGTCGACAGACAAGACAGAGCTTGTTACTGATATTAAACAAAGTACCAGCTTTCAAATTGTGTATATTTTTAAAGCTGCAGTCCGCAACTTTTTTTGGTTAAAAATTATCCAAAATCAATTTTTGAGCAAGTACATAACCAGCCAGTGTTCAAAACTATCTAATTATCTTGTCTCGATTCACAACAGTAAGTTTGTAATAATGTTTTATATAATAAGAGCGACATGGTGGATTTCTGCGGGAAATTTGAGCATGCAGCAGTTCCTCTGTGCGTCATTACATCACGTCCATAAACAGAAAGAGTCCCGTCGAGAGGCTAGTTAGTTTTATCACGTGAGGATGCTGCTGGTAGCGGCACATTTATAGCCTTTTCTCACAGCAGCTGAAATAATTAAACTTATCATTTTGATGGCGGATTGTTATCCAGAAAGGTCCAAATGACAATCATCAGTGACAATTAGAGATTCACCCGTTGCCAAAAAGCAAAAGACTTTGGACTGTGGAGTGGCTACAGAAATTGAAATCTACAGGTAACGCTAATACACACTAAATACACAGTCACGCAATGCTGATGTTGTTAACAATAACAATTTGAGAACAATATAACAGTAATAATAATTTGCACGGTTTGGCATGATCCGAGCTAAGTGATCATTAGATTTAATCATCATTGGCAGCGCAATTTATTGTAGGCCTAATGCTTTTTTCCTCAGTTGGTCAGAACAAAAGTGGCAGACTTGTTACTTACTTGTTCAGATGATATTTTCCAGTGAAAATTCATATATTGGTCATACTTTCAAGACGTAGAATCTGTGATTCTGAAGTACAGTATCCACACCGGTGCGGTGACTGACAGCAAGCATTAGATTCATCCGCGCTGACGAGCTGTGCCGAAGCACAACACACGTACAGATAACTGTTCCGCATATGACTGCAATCGCATGTTTCAAACAGAGATGGCGACAAAGAGGAAAAATCACGGACTGCAGCTTTAAAGAAATTTGAACAAGTTTTGTGGCTCTTTAATGTGTCATGACCATGGTCGTGACAGATCGCTGTAGCGCCTCAGCTCAAGCAGCTCGTGAACCGATCATCTCTTCCTAGTAGTTAATTAATAGCATCAAATAAACATGAATGAACATGAGAAGGAATGTTGTTTCAAACGCGGAAAGATGTCAGTACACACCATTTTTCAAGTTCACCATTCACCATTTTTCATTTTTCAAGTCCACCGAGGCTTTATGATTGGTTAGATCACTTGTCAATCAAACTCCCGGCGAAGGGTCAATTCCTCTTTCACGTTTACTTGCGCTTGAACAGACACATACAAACAAAATTATGTCAAAATACCTGTCTCTGCAAGTTTTCTCTCGGTTACAAAACAAACCAAGAACCATAATGAATTTGTTTAATGCTTTTTTACGGATTAAGCTGAGTTCAGACTGCACGATTTTCAAAGCAGTTGGGTCACTCTTCTTTGCACACTGCATGACTATCTTGGCCAGCATTCAGTCGCTGCTGTGTTCATACTGCACGATGGATCGGCGAAAGAAGGTTTCACACTGCATGACTTTACAATAGGAAGAATTGCGACAACTCTGTCTGGCATGCAAACTACGTTTCACAACCAAACACACGCGAGATGTGACAAGGAAACAACGCGATATCACGCGTGCAAGACCAGAGTTATTATTATTATTAAAAATGGTATCCGGCAAGAAGCTTGCAATATGAATTGCCGGTGCGCTGATTTGCAGCGAAAACAAGAAAAAGAAAAAAAGAATATGGAGGAGGAAATGGTTGGGGAGACTGTGGATTGTGTGTTCTGCAATGAGAGTTACATACATAACTTTTCAATGTGCTGCTGTTGCAGATGGTCAAGCAAAGGTTTGTGTTTTGTTTCTGTTTGATAGAATTGTAATGTTTATCTGAAACGAAGCCATGCTTGCTGATATTGTGGTCTATAACTCCTCCCCGAACTCCCCGCTGCTCTGTATCTTGCTCTCTCATTGGCTGTCGGTCATTGCCGATGTAAGTTTTCAGTCAGAACACTTTTCACACAGCAGGATTTTGAATCGCCGACAGGTCCAGATATTTAGCATGCCAAATATCTCAAGGGCGTCGGCGACTCGTCTGCGATTCTCTCAGATCGCGTCTTTGCTCATTCACACTGCGTGATTGTCACTCGCGTGAACGAGCTCCGATTTGCTTATGATTTCGGGCATTTGTCGGCGATTTCTCAAAACCTGTCGGCGAGCCAAAATCGGGGCTAAAATCGTGCAGTCTGAACTCGGCTTTAGTGTCAGTCACAATCTCTGCCTCTGTTCCTTCACTGCATTTCCCAGCATCCTCCTTGGTTCCCACGTGCAAGTCCTTCTCAATCACCTGCACCTGCCAGCTATCATCCTAATCTCCTGCACTATATTTTCACTCACCTTCTCTCGTTGTTGTCCAGTCTCGTAGTTACCTAGTGTGTGGAACTTGTTGGACCGTTTTTTATCCAGGTGACCGGTTTTTCCTCATGTGATCTCCCCCAGCATCCTTCTCCTGCATTCTACTCCAGAGTCTGTGTTCTCTACTTCCTTGTGTTCTCCTTGTGCCTGTTTGTTTGCCCACAGCTGCACTAATAAACATCTGTCACCCTTTAATCTGTCTCTGGGTCCCAGTTCCGTTACAATTAGTAAAAGTAGACTTAATATTGATTGTTTCAGTAGCATAAAAAACAAAACGTTTTTTCAAACTGGGAATATAGCCATTACATTAAGAAACAATTAAAGAACACCGAAGTGGTTCATTCAGTCTAATGTGAGTTAGGCTTTTGCAAAAACTCATGATATAACCTATGAAACTGTCTATACTGCAAAATGAATCTCTTACTTGCATCTTCTCTGCTTTAAATGAATCTCTTGCTTGCATCTTTTCTGCATTTTGTTGTTTATGATGATAAATGAGAATTCGCGTGAGATTCAGAATTCAGTCAGGTAGCGCGTGCAACCCTCATGACACCAGCATTTGTGCGGTGACTAATCACAACGCCTCCGATTGGACATTGTATTTATAAACTCAAAGAAACGTGTGTGATTGGTTTAATGCTCAACACTGCAAACTACACACGTAAAGAAATGACTATATATGATATAACAAACAAATCTTAATCTACTGTAAATACAATGCTGCAATTTTCATATTTATAGACATATTACGGGTAGACTACTTTCTTGACCCCCCCAGCATCTTATTTGTTGTCCTTCAGGGGGGATCAAGCATTCATTAGGGAGAGCAGGATTTTTCTTGAAACCCTCCCGAACAAGTTGTGGGGTGTAGGTGCTGTTTGATATTGTTTTTAGGCTTTCTGAGACTCAAGGCTCACCGTGCATTAGGACGATTTAGAAACACGTCCTCTTCCAGGCAGATTTCTAACATCTTTAGTTGATTAGAACTTATTAATTATTGCCCTGATAGTGGAAATGGGGATTTTCAATGCTTTAGCTATTTTCGTACAGCCACTTTCTATTTTGTCAAGCCCAACAATCTTTTGCTGCACATCAGAACTATATTCTTTGTTCCCATTCAGTCAGTCACGTTCGACGTTACGTCGATACAGACGTAATGGGGTCTCGCCAGGGAGCCCAATCACCCCAAGGGTACAAAACAAGCCAATGGGAATTGGCCTGTGAGATTTACATGCCGGGCTCCTCCCCCGGCATCCGGGTATAAATAGGGCCGGCATACTCACCTTCATTCATACTTTTGCTTCGGAGCCGATCGGATCGGATCTACTATTCACCTCTTCAAGAGAGCGAATTTCTTTCATTAAAGAGCAAACAGCAATTATTGCTACAGGACAAGTCCTGAAAAACAGCAATTTTAATTGCTATCGACTGTTTGTTCCGGTGGCTGCTCGAGTCTCTCCAGCTGGTTGGGAAGGCACGCTCAGCGGTGGGTGTGACGGCGCGCTGCCCACAGGACGGTGCTGCACTCATCCCTGGGTGCTTCGGCTGGTGGTATACTGAAAGAGCAAGCACGGGCGATCAGCGTCTTTTCAAGATGTCTTTTCGTCCGTGTGTTTCTGGATGCGGTCGTTTCCTGACCTCCTCTGACGGCCACGACCACTGTCTCACGTGTCTGGGTAGACTGCACGCTGAGTCAGCGCTCGTGGATGGTACATGCCCTCATTGCGAGGGCATGTCCATGTTGGTGTTTGAGATCGCGACTCTCCTTCTTTAACACAGAAGTGAGGTTCCCCTCTGTCACTACCCCAGCGCCGGAGGCTGTAGCGGCCACCGGTCCGGTTAGTGCTCTGGGAGATCTGAGGATTACAGGGGGAGCCACTTCGTCGGGTCCATCCCCACAAACCTCCCACTCCTCCACAACACCATGTGCCGTCGAGCTGCCGCGGGGCCCTCCTCGGGGGTGCCCCATGTCACTTTCGGCGCTCCGGAGGAGGATCGGATGTCGATCGCTGCATCGGGGAGTGGGCTGAACGGTTCAGAGAGCGACGACGACTCCGAGCTTCCGCCCTCTGGGATGGTTGCTCAGTCGGAGGCGGACTCTGAGCTAACAGCCATGCTTTCCTGGGCCGCCGCGGGCATCGGCCTCGAGTGAAACCCTCCACCGTGTCCCGAGCGCTCGCGGTTGGATGACTGGTTTCTGGGTTCGGGGCGCGGCTCCCAGCCGCGTCCCGCCCCAGTGCCATTCTTCCCGGAGGTGCATGAGGAGCTCCAGAAGACGTGGTTGGCACCTCACACTGCCAGACTAGGGTCTTCTGCCTCCTCCACTCTCACTACCCTCGATGGTGGAGCCGCCAAGGTGTACGTGGACATCCTGCAGGTGGAACGTGCGATTGCAGTGCACTTGTGCCCGCAGTCCGCGGCCACCTGGCGGAATCGCCGCGTCTCCCGTTCAAGGCGGGTAAGACCACGGCCGCTCTCACTGCCAAGGCTTACTCCGCCGCTGGACAGGCGGCTTCTGCCCTGCACGCCATGGCCATCTTGCAGGTCCATCAGGCGAAAGGTCTGAAAGAGTTGCACGAGGGTAGTGCTGAGCCAGGGTTGCTGCAAGAGCTGTGCACGGCGACCGACCTCGCCCTCCGGGTGACGAAAGTCACGGCGCGCGCCCTGGGTTAAACGATGTCCACCCTGGTGGTCCAGGAACGGCATCTTTGGTTGGACCTGGCTGAGATGAAGGATGTCGACAAAGCTCGCTTTCTTGACGCCCCCATCTCCCAGGCCGGCCTCTTCGGCGACACTGTCGAGGACTTCGCTCAGCAGTTCTCGGCAGTGCAAAAGCAGACGGAGGCCATAAAGCACATCCTGCCCCGGCGTGATGATGCCACCAATCCGCCACGGGCCGTGCCTTCGTCCGCTCCTCGCCAAGGGCGTCCTCCTGCGGCTCAGGCTCCTGTGAGATCGGAACCCTCCCATCCTCCTCGAGCCACCCGCAGGAAGGCCACGCCCCCCGCGCCCAGTCTGCCAAGCCTCCTTCCAAAAAGAAGAAGAAGGCCAAGAAGCGGCCCTGAGACAGGAGACCCAGCTGTTTCGGGAGCTGCTCTACAGGAGACGGTGACCGCAGAGGGCCCGGGGGAGAATCCTGTGTTCCGTTTTCCTTTTGTTCCGCCGCTGGCCGCCCACTTTGTCAATAAAACAAAGCCCCTTGAGTCAGCCGAGCTGAAACATCTGCCTCTCAAGACAGTGCTCCTGACCGCGCTCGCTTCCTTCAAGAGGGTTGGGGACCTGCAAGCATTTTCGGTCAGCGATTCGTGCCTGGAATTCGGGCCGGACTACTTTCACGTTATCTTGAGACCCCGGCCTGGATATGTGCCCAAGGTTCCCACCACTCCCTTCCGGGACCAGGTGGTGAACCTGCAAGCACTGCCCCTGGAGGAGGCAGACCCAGCCCTTGCGCTGCTGTGTCCCGTTCGTGCTCTGCGCGTTTACGTGGACCGCACGCAGAGCTTCAGAAGCTCTGAGCAGCTCTTTGACTGTTTTGGAGGTCAGCAGAAGGGAAAGGCTGTCTCCAAACAGAGGTTGGCCCACTGGATAGTGGATGCCATCGCCTTGGCGTACCAGTCCCAAGGCGAGCCGTGCCCCCTCGGGTTGCAAGCTCACTCCACTCGGGGTGTTGCTTCTTCCTGGGCGTTGGCGCACGGTGCCTCTGTTGCAGACATTTGCAGAGCTGCAGGCTGGGCGACACCAAATACATTCGCGAGATATTACAATCTCCGAGTGGAACCGGTGTCCACCCGTGTGCTGTCTACTCGTAGATAGCCATGGGTGTTCGCTTGCTGTGCCATTTCCCTCGGGAGAGGGAATGCGAGCACTTTTTCCGCTCCTCAGTTCAGTTCCCCGTATCGGCGAACCCTGTGGAGTTCCTCCTGCATCCTGCGGCGGCCAGACGTGGCGGAGGCGTCCGGCGCTAGGTCCAGTACTCGTGTGTATGCCCGATTGGTCTGCCCTTGTACTGGACTAGATGCCCATATGCTGTGATTCCCCGTGGGTAATCCCATATGTGTTTGTCCACGGTACGGTTTCCCTGATGGTAAACCCGTGTCTTTCCCTGGGCGGCTTCGTTTTGCCCTGTCTCTGATTGCTAGTTGTTCCTCCCGGAAGGTAGGACCTACATCAGAGATCTTCCATATGCGTTACTGTTCTCAGACCAGTCCATATGTGTCTTCCACACATTACCTCCCTTCGGGCAGGGTGTGGTCTCCGTAGCTTTCCCCTCCTCGGGGAACGCTTTCCTGGCGTTTTGGTCATTGCTGAAAAACGAGGGAATTGAGTTCCGAAGCACTCTTCCCCGTGGGTAAGGAACAGCAGCTTCGACCGTTCCATTGTAACGCCCTGTCCTCTCCATCCCACTGGTATGGAAGACATTCCTGGGCATACTCTGGGCACTGGAGGGTTGTGAGTATGGGCCGCACTTGCATTTGGCACGCTACGGCCTGCCAGCATCTGCCTCCCTAACACTCGTAACGTGGTTCAGTTGCTATGGCGCTTTCCACGGGACCCCATTACGTCAGTATCGATGTAACGTCGAACGCGACTGACTGAATGGGAACGTCTAGGTTACTATTGTAACCCCCGTTCCCAGAAGGAGGGAATGGAGACGTTACGTTCCTCTGCCATAGCTCTGAGTCACCGCTGAGCAGCCAGATACCTGTCTCGACTCCTCAGCAAAAATATGAATGAAGGTGAGTATGCCGGCCCTATTTATACCCGGATGCCGGGGGAGGGGCCCGGCATGTAAATCTCACAGGCCAATTCCCATTGGCTTGTTTTGTACCCTTGGAGGTGATTGGGCTCCCTGGCGAGACCCCATTACGTCAGTATCGACGTAACGTCTCCGTTCCCTCCTTCTGGGAACGGGGGTTACAATAGTAACCTAGACGTTTTTTCTCATTGTGATGAATGATTAAGGGAATTTGGCCTTTGTGTTTCCTCATGTTTATACTCCTGTGGAACAGGAAGTCATGGCTGGACAATTTCATGTTCATGATCACCCTGGTGTGCTAAATAAAATGTAAATATGAATGGGAATATACTTCAGAGATATTTTACTCATAAACATTTTTAGGGGTCCCAATAATTGTGGCCAACGTGTTTTGGAGAAAAAACATTTATTTCATAATGTGATTTTCCCCCCACTTTCAATTCTTTTCCTTCAATGAAAGGTTAGATTTTTGCTAATTTATGAATTAAAGATCAAAAGGATAAACAATGCAGATTTATTTTTATAGTCATCTTTGTTCATATTTACCAAGGGTGCCAATAATTCTGACCACAACTGTATATACAAGTTGATGCAAATATCGGGTAAACATGCTGCCACAATCAGTGATAACATTCAGTTAAAAATAAACTATTTATTATTTCAATTCAATTTCAATTCACATTTATTTGTATAGTGCTTTTCACGATACATATCATTTCAAAGCAGCTTTACAGAGAATGCATGTCAACATTAAAATTTAGAGAATCTGGTATCGGAGGTGACTGTTCAATGAATGTGGTTTCAGAAATGTACATATAATCATGCAGTTATCTAACAAATGAACAATAATTAGGATATATAGAAATTTGGGAATATGCATGTTGATCCAGATGTTGCATCATCTGAAGTCCTTGCAGGTGCCGTCTCTCTTCAAAGGTATTGGTCATGTGAGGTCTTCTTAAGAGGCTGGATCCAAACTGAAGCTGATGTACCCTCTAGTCACCTCGGGACAGGTGTCCCGAGATAAAACAGAAAAGCAAATGGAGAATAATTAGCGTAGCTGCTGTTCATAACATTAAGCAAAGATAGTCATGTGCAAGTGATCTGATATGAGATGCATTATGTGAATGATTGGCTAAAGAGATGCGTCTTTAATCTAGATTTAAACTGAAACTCATTTGTTTCATACAATTACATTATTGTCTTAAATAATGAAATTGTTCATTAATGAATACATTTTCTCAGACATTAATGGTGATGCAATAATCACAACTGAATTGTGTGGACTGAAATCTAACAAGGAAAACAAACTGAATTGTGTGGACTGAAATCTAACAAGGAAAACAAGGACAAAGAGCTCCAATGAGAAATCTGAGCTTTTAATTGATTGCTGTTGCCCTGACAACAGATCTTCATTTCCATTCCAGGCAGAGTGAAGGTGCTATTCAGTCATACCATGTCCCATCTCTCATCCCTTCTCTGCATAGACTTGCCTTTATATCTTGTAGTCTGTGCTCACATATGAGCTTGAAAGTACAAAAACTTATGTTATTTCAGAACAATCTGTTCAGTCTCATATGGTGTTTCTACTTGGCTGACGCAATATGATGTTAAAAAGTCTGGGGTCAGTATTTATATATATAACTGTTTCTTATGCTTATTAAAGCTGCCTTTATTTGAAAAAAATACAGTAAAAATTAATATTGTGCTAGTCCGAGGACCTTGAAATAAGACCTTCAGTAGAGTGACACAGGAAACCATTTGTGCATCATATCATTTGTGTTTGACTCTGAAAATAAAGTTTAACTTTATATAGCTCGCCAACAAAAGATGATGATCCAGGAACATATACTTGGCAAAATCACGGTAACTCACCTGAGCCACTCCAGAGAGAACAGCATGCACTTTTTGTGTTGTTATACCTGATACTACTTGTAGGACCAAACTAATAAGTGTTTGTGTCAGGGCACTGTAGTACAAATAATGTTCTTAAGTCTAGGAAGGAAGGGGACAGGGTCGGCGTTCAACTGCTGACTGAGCTTTATTTCAAGATTCAGAACTGTCCAACAAAAACTGTGCAAGGCACAACAGCAAAACAAAATAATCCACAAAGGGCTTCACTCCAGTCACGGCATATACAATCCACAAAGGGCTTCACTCCTGGTCACGGCATGTACAATCCACAATGGGCTTCACTCCAGTTTGTCGTGCACCAGCGGCTCAGTCAGCAGTTCCCCTCTCTCTCCCCGACTCCTGCTTCTCGCGGCGTTTTAACCTGTCTCCGCGCCAATTACTGAAATGAGAAACAGGTGTTCGTGATTTACATTTAACTCGCTCACTTACCAAAGATCTCCCGATGCTCTCTCCCGCCGCAGACCTCGCTGAACCACGCCCCCCTCGCCACATACCCCCACCGCCCGACTCAGGCCGGGGAGCCGTCCGGCCTGCACCCCCCCCCCCCCATTTCTGGAGAGGAATCGTCCACAGCCATCTGAACACGGCCTGTGGACCACCTTGAACTTAAAAGGCTGTAATGCCAGATACCAAAGAGTGATCTGCGCATGGTATCCTTCATGCGGTGGAGCCACTGCAGGGGAGCGTGGTCCGAACAGAGAGTGAGTTCACCTTGCGGTAGTCCACACAGAACTGAACTGAGCCGTCCGTCTTGGGAACCAAAACTATCGGGCTCGCCCAGTTACTGCTGGACTCTTCTATTACTCCCATTTCAAGCATAGCCTCTAATTCTGCCTGAACTACATTTTTCTTGTGTTCAGGCAATCTCTACGGCCGGCTGCGAACCACCACGCCCGGCTCTGTCTCGATGTGGTGCTGAATGAGGTTTGTACGGCCCGGTAGGGGAGAACACCGTCTGCAAATTCTGCTTGTAACTTGGATAATCAGTGAGCTGTGAGGGCGAGAGGTGATCTCCCCCCGGGGCCAGAGCGAGGGACTGTTTTTTGACATTCGCCTCTGGCCCGGATCATCCTCTCCGCTAATCACCGTCGCCAGCATCACTGATTCCGCCTCATTCCATTTTTTAAGGAGATTGAGGTGGTAAATCTGATGTGTTCCTCTCCTATCGGAACGCACAACCTCATAATCGAGCTCACGACTTGCCGTGTCACCACAAATGGTCCTTGCCACTTTGCAAGTTATTTCGAGCTTGAAGTGGGAAGCAATACAAGTACTTTATCTCCCGGTGAAAATTTGCGTAAGTTAGTTCCTCTGTCATACAGCTGGCTCTGTCTGTGCTGGCTGGTAACAAATTCTCCATAGACAGCCGCCCCAACGTGTGGAGTTTGCTCTCAAGTCCAGCACATACTGAATTCATTTTTGGCCTTAGATGGTCCGTCCTCCCAAGTCTCTCTTAGGACGTCTAATACCCCACGGGGCTGGGTCCAAAGAAGCTCGAAGGGGGAAAACCCCGTGGAGGCTTGCGGGACCTCTCGCACTGCAAATACAGAGGTTCCAACCACTTATCCCAATTTTTGGCATCCTCTTGAACGAATTACGAATCAGGATTTAAGCGTGCGATTAAACCGTTCTACCAGCCCTCCGTTTGGGGTTGAAAGACGCTGGTACGCATGGATTTAATGCCCAACAATTCGTAAAGTTCGCGTAACATGCGTGACATAAACGCCGTGCCTGATCAGTGAGGATTTCTTTCGGAATCCCCACTCGGGAGATTAACTAAACAGTGCATCCGCAACACTCTAGCGGAAATGTTGCGGAGTGGCACTGCTTCAGGATATCGCGTTGCATAACCACAATGACTAATGCAAAGCGATGCCCTCTTGCTGATCGCTCTAATGGCCCAATGAGGTCCATACCATTCTTTCGAAGGGGACCTGCATTAATGGGAGAGGGGCGCAACGGCGCTTTTGGGGTGGCCGGGGTTAACCAACTGACATTCCCGACAAGACGCGCACCACCTGCGCACATTCTCGTGAATGCCCGGCCAAAAAAATCGGGTCATGAGACGATTTAGTTGCCGTTTGTCCTAGAGCCCAGCCATCGGATTAGAATGAGCCGCGTGGAAAAGCATTTCCCTGCGGCTCCTTGGAACTAAATTGGGTCATATCTTCTTTTGTCTGAGTGTCTTGGTTCACTCGATACAACCATCTTTTATGATCGCAAAATACGGATAAGAAAGTGGACGCCCAGGCTGGAGAGGCTGACCATCGATGGTGCGGACCTTTTCAAACGCGTTTTTTAGCGTCTCCTCGTGAGACTGCTCCAGGGAAAGTCATCACGATCCGAAAGAATAAGTCTTCCAATTTCGCTCTGTTCCTCTGAAGCTGAACTCACTGGTCCCTGATCAGTCTCTCCCGCCTGCACTCGCACCTCCTTATCCCGCGATTTTTCCCCCCAAGAGGCATCCGATAAACACCCCAATAATTTATTAAATGCAGGCCAATTCGTACCAAAATTATCGGATGCCGGAGGTGCGGTTAACTGCCACCTCCACACTATGCTTTTGACCCCTAAATTGAATAATGACAAGCACTAACGGATATTTCACCACATCCCCGTGCACACACCTCACCTTAACCAAGCGGCCTGCATCCAATGCCCCGGACGAAATCAGGCTTTGATGCACAGAGGTTTGGTTACATCCTGAGTCCACCAAGCCTGATAGGTACCCCCCTTGACATCACAGGTATTGGTACTCGCCAGCTTGAGGGCAGCCTGCGGATCGTCCGGGACCCGGATCAACGTCCCAACCTCATCACCTGGACACCTGTCCACAAAGTGCTCCGGGTCCCCGCAACGCCACAGGCCGGCCCAGACCTGCCCGCCGCTCTTGTGGCAGAGAGCGGGTTAAATGGTTGACGCGGAGAGAGGGGAGAAGCAGGAGCGGAGTCCGGCCCGGCAGCAGGGAGTCCCGCCCCCCGGTCCATAATACGGGCCCTGTTCAGTTCCACCCCCCCCCGGGGCGAACACGTGGCGGCCGGCGGACGAGACCTGGGTAGAGGACAGGTTTAGAGAGAGAGGGGGAATTAAAGAAGGAGAGAGAGAGGCAGATGGTAGGGGTTCGCCGACCCCTTGGCACGCCACCATGGGTCCTCCGCCAGTTCGATGGCTGAGTCCAGCGACGTGGGCGGTGGCACTGGACCCACTCGGCAGTTTTCTTGGGGAGCCGAGTGATAAACTGCTCCAGTACCACGCGATCGATAACCGGTCCACGTCGCTTCCCTCCCAGTACCATTTGCGGCACGAGTCCCGGAGCTGTTGGGCCAACACGAAGGGCTGGCCGGACTCGCCCAGGTCCAGGGAGCGGAAGCGTTGACGATGTTGCTCTGGGGTCCGGCCGACCTGCTGGACGATGGCCCGCCGAAGATCGTCAAAGACCAGGAGGTTCTCTACTGGCAGCTGCTGCGCCGCCACCTGCGACTCCCCCGAGAGGAGGGGGACCAGCCTCATGGACCATTGGTCCCGCGGCCAGCCACTTGCCTCGGCTGACCGCTCGAACAAGTCGAGGAAGGCCTCGGGGTCGTCAGATGGCCCCATTTGGTGTCATTGGCAGGTGGGTAGGCGCAGCCAGCTGCCCAATGGTCTCTGGTGAACCTCCCGGTCAATCCAGCTCCGGAACCTCTCGCGTCCTCCTGCTGGGCCTGCACGATGGCTTGAAAGCGGCGTTCTTGGTCGGTGCGCAGGTCCAGCAGAGCCTGATGTTGCTCCTGATGCAGGACCGCGAGGGACGCGATGACTTCCACAAATGTCGATGGGGAGGATGAAGATTGCATGGCAGTGGCCACCCAGCTTCCTTCCCGGGTTTCGGCACCAGTGTAGTACAAATAATGTTCTTAAGTCTAGGAAGGGAGGGGGTCAGGGTCGGCGTTCAACTGCTGACTGAGCTTATTTCAAGATTCAAATGTCCAACAAAACTGTGCAAGGCACAACGCAAACAAATAATCCACAAAGGGCTTCACTCCAGTCACGCTATATACAATCCAAAGGGCTTCACTCCTGGTCATGGCATGTACAATCCACAATGGGCTTCACTCCAGTTTGTCGTGCACCAGCGGCTCAGTCAGCAGTTCCCCTCTCTCTCCCCGACTCCTGCTTCTCGCGGCGTTTTAACCTGTCTCCGCGCCAATTACTGAAATGAGAAACAGGTGTTCGTGATTTACATTTAACTCGCTCACTCACCAAAGATCTCCCGCTCTCTCCGCCGCAGACCTCGCTGAACCCCGCCCCCCGCCACAGGCACATAATAGGTTTCAGGTTCATAACCACATTTTTTAATATCCTGTCAAAAACATACACCTAGAGAAAAATGATAGCTTACCAGCTAAACTATACTGTTAAAACTAACTATGCCACATTATCAAGAACTGTTGACCCTCACCAGCTTTTTTTTATAGGTATGTCTAGAATGTTTGAGTTCATACAGTATTTCTCTTCTACTGTATGAGCCAACAAGAAGTCTCTCACCAAAACTAATTTATTTAGTTTGAACAAAACAGTAATATTATGAAATACTACTACAATTCAATACAACGTTTCTATTTAATATATTTTACAATATAGCCTAATTTGTCCTGATGGCAAAGCTGAATTTTCAGCAGACATTACTTCAATTTTCAGTTTCACATGATCCTTCAGAAATCATTCTAATATGCTAATTTGCTGCTCAAGAAACTTTTGATCAATTTAATGCATCAAACCAATGCGACTAATCTGACTTTTTCATTGTGGAAAAGTAAGAACCTCAATATCATACATAAAATACTTTACACAACCTAGAGTTGCTAAAATATAATACAGTGACAGCGTCCAATCTACAAATTACTATCACTACCCCAATTCACAGGTGAGCATCTATACTATCACCGCCCTACTGGGTGTACACTGGTCCGACACAGTTCATTAAAGGTGCTAAGAGGATGTTTTGTTTTATACTTTTTGCAATATTACTGGAAACTGTCTTTAACTGATAAAAACTATTTATTAGGGCACTGAAAGGAATAAATATTAATACATCATCTGTGCACAAGGTAGGCCTTAAAAACATCAGACAATCGTTTACGCGATCATCGCGTAAACGATTGGCCCTCTGGCTGTCAATCACTGCCGTGACATTCCTTGTGAGAGACGTGCGCGGATTGGCCCTCTGGCTTGTCAATCACTGCCATGACGTTCCTTGTGAGAGACGAGCGCGGACACTAACTCAGAATGTTAGCGTCTCACCCTGAGCGCAGGTCTTAGTCTCTAACACTATCACTGCCTCGAGTGATCATATCTTTAGTACTTATAATTTCAAGCTGCAGTATATGTGACGCCACTCCCAAGCTGTTCTTTGCAGGAGCAGATCATTTTTGACAGCCGGCTGGGAGCACTCAGTCACAACAACCAAGAGACTCTCTGAACAGAAAAACACACACACACACACACACACACACACATTTGCACTTTTTCAAAAAACAAAATTAAAGGGATAGTTCAGCCAAAAATGAACCTTTTGTGATCATTTACTTTTTGTACTGTACACAGAGGGCTACCTTTTGTTGTTCAAAACCTGTATGACTTCCTTTCATCAGTGAAAATCACACTGGTTTGGAACGACAGCATGATGGTGAGTAAATGACCAGTTTTCATTTTGGGTCAACTACCCGACTACAATGATCAGACATGATGTGTAGATAATTTCTTTTTTTTTTTTTTTTTATACATTGCCAAGAGCAGATCGTTTTGCTAGCACTTCTAGTCCTGTTGTTGGGCTTCTTAGGCAGGCAAGATTGGAAAACTGTATGCGGGCCATATTTGTAATGGCTTCTGTGAGCCATTCATTTGCATCATACTCATCCATGTGTGGCCAAAGTGCCTTTGTTCAATTTACCGAATTACTTTTTCAAGATGAGTAGCTTTCAGTGTAGTGTTCAAACTGTGAGCTTGCTTGCCCGTTTCCTGTTTTCTCTGTCTTTCTATCTTTTAAAATATGGATACAAATGATCTCTGCATCTCATTTCCATGGTTGCTTGTTGCATAAAGAGCTGTCTGAGTGAACAGGAAATAGAAACTTACATTTACCAGAAGTAAAGTTTTCTTCTCATCAAGCACATTTAGAGTGACTCTACCATCTCTCTCTCTCTCTCTCTCTCTCTCTCTCACACACACACACACACACACACACACCACATAACCATATCCATATCGTCTTTTCTCTTGTTCTTCATTTCCTTTGCTGATTTTTTCATTGTACTTGCTTTTACCACTGAAGTGGTTCAGATGCACATTGTATTGTTATATAAATGTCAAGAGATGCTACATTGTGTGAATGCCAAGCTGGTAATGTAACAGTGAAACCAGGCCACCTCTGAATCATACAAGGTGGAGAACATCACAATCGGCAGTGTTTGAGGGCAAAGGACAGATAATAAACAAGATTAAACTATACGGCAAAACAAACATAACAGTTTCTGTACTTCTTTCTAAGCAACACAACAAATTGTAATTAGTCTTCGGAAATTCAAGGTCATTTGCTGTAGTTTATATGCTGAAATAATTCCTTTAAATTTGCGCACACACATTTTTCCATCAATCCATGTCTGATGTTTGACCAATGATTAGTTAACATCTATGTCGGAACACTAAACTAAAAGCCTCCGAAGTCTACCTTGATTTATACATTAACCTGGAAAAAGTAGTTTATTGTTGGGGGAAACTCCAGTATCATGCCTGGAGGTGCTTTGATGTACCAGCACATTGATGCTGACTGAATTGAAGGAGAAAATTCATCTGTACACAAATTTGGATGCGGAAATATCCCATTATATATTTGATTCTGACATGCTTTGATCTCACTTTTGGAGTATATTGGCTTTTGGTACACAACATGCATAACAAGCATAGAAAGAAAGGAAATGAAACAAATTAAAAAGTGTAAAACACTTTTCAGATGAGGGTCACAGCTCAGAACAGTGTCTTTCTCCTAATAATTTTACAGGATATTTTGGAAGTCTTTTAGCTCAAACAAATTAATCAGAGTTAAATTAATTACCTTCTGTCAATAGCATAAAATTAATTACTGAGGTTACTGAGCAATTTAGAACCACAAGTGGACAATATTGACAAACACGTATTGTCTCAAAGGAGAAAAACAAACTCCTGTCAGCAAATAGATATTTTAATTAAAATTTTAATTGGTTGGTGTCCAAAGTTCATATGAAAAAATCTGCCCTGGTAGACAGAGAGTAATGGTGCAGTAATAAGATGTAAGCAGTGCCTGTCAAAATATGGAGCAGGCACTAAATGATGATTTGAACCTTAAAGGTCAGAGTTAGAGGCAAACAGACAGTAATGGCACTGTAATCTGACTCTACTCACTTGGCCTAGTCTTATATTTTAGAAAGCCCTGAAGAGTGGAACGAGCTTGATTTCTTCATTAGACACCACCAGGTGTGGTGTGGAGCTATGATTATGTGCCAATCTGTTACTGCACTGCTGTTTCACTGCAAGCACTTACAGGTAATCGGGATTCATTACTGACACCACTGGAACCAATCTAAGATGTGAATTCACGTCTCTGTCCTTTCTTATGGACCCGCCCTCTCCATCTTCGCGTTTCGTCGTCTCTCACTGACAGCTCTCTGGGGTTTGTGTGTTACAAACATAAAGAGAGTATCAGTGTCAGACTCCAGACGTTAAGGGACCCACTGAATGAAACATCATGTGGGATTAATGGCATTTAGCATTCACCACCTGTTTCATAAACGCAAAAGAAATGGGATCTGAGCCAGATAAAGGGGCTTGGGTCATTTAAATATCTGCTGTCAAAAGTGCCATCGATTCATGACCAGTGGCAAATAACTGTGGGCACCTTTTCTTTTCTTTTTTTTTTACTTTACCCTTCAATTTGACAGTAGTTCGTATGAGGTGGTGGCATTTGGCAATCTGATTGGGTTCTAAGAGTCTTTGTGTAATGTGGGATTAGTACGGGTGCTTGGCTGTCACATTCTTACAGCCGCATAAAGGTACAGTATGTGTATCATTTTTGACAACATCAAGTAGAACATGTTCCTAGATCAACATCTTTGTTAATTCTAGAACAAAATTCCAATCAACCAATCAAATTTGAGGGACAAGTTTATAGTTTATGTGAAGTTTAGGCTTGCAACCAGCGTTAGGTGCTTTTATATCAGTGTTATTCATATATCATTTCCTTCTGATTTGAGGGAAGTTATGGATTTGCCTTTGCCTTTGCAGAGGCGGATTTATAAAATTATTTATAGGGTGGCAAGGGGTGCCATGAGGGCAGTGAGGAGTGGTAACACCAAAGCCAGCATCAAGGCATCATTCTTGTGGATTTATGGCCTGACATACAAATTTGTGCCCATGTGAAACAGTTGCATTACCACAAAGTAATTATCTATACTGTTTAAAAAATATTTAAAATAAAAAGCAAAATGTCAATATTCAGGGCACAAAGTCAAGACATTGTATATTAAACACATTTTATTTGTATGATATATAAATCACAAGATTTAGTGCATCAAGTTTTTTTTTTTTTTTTGAATTTGAATTTGAATTTGAATTTGTTAACATTAGAAAGAAATGCCAAAATATTAAAACATTGAGACTGGATCAGTTTGCAAACAATGTTTGCATTTTTGTTATTAACATGTGAATGTCTATATGTGGAGCAGGGTTATTATCATTAACTAAAAATAAAACCATTACAAAATAAATAAATAAATACATAAATTAAAATATTACTTGAAACAGACATTATATAAGATAAAATTATAAAAAATTAAAACTCATTTCAGCTAGTTGCCAAGGCAACATTTCTCATTTTCATTTAGTTAAAGTTGAAGTACTTAACTAAAACTAAGTAAACTAAAACTAAAAGTAAAAAAAAAATAACAAAAATTGTCTGTTTGTTCATGAATTAGGCTACACTGGTTGCTCTGTGTATTTTTGACTCACCAAGAACTGGTTTATAAGAGTACAACTTATAGAGAGACATGTTTTCTTGCCATTATTTTATGGTTACTGTCTTCTTAAAAATGGAAACATCTAAAAATTGAACATTTGTAAATGACATAATCTGTACGCTTGTAAATAACATCTGTACATTAATTAAAACAATTATATTTTTAATTAGTTTTCTACTACTGTATTAGATTGCTTTATTTAAATTTTTCTTTTCTTATATTATTGTTATGTTTCATCTCTACTGTGTAAGTCCTATGTATGTCTACACTCTCATGCATGTCTGCACTATGTCTGTACATTCTTCTGCACTGGAAGCACTTGTCGCCAAGACAAATTCCTTGTGTGTGTAAACATACTTGGCAATAAACTCTTTCTGATTCTGATGTCATCACGCTGAAGCGTCACTGCTGAAAGTGGTACAAGAAACACGGCTTACATTTATATTTTTGTACTGGGATAATTCTAGGGTGGCAGATCAGATGGCAATGCTTTTTCTTGGGGTGACAGTTGCCAAGCCATGCCACGCCCCTAGATCTGCCCCTGCCTGATTGACTTTCATTGTATGGACTGAAATGCTGTTAGCATTTTTCAAATGTCAAAAATCTTTTGTGAAAGAAGAAAGTTAAACACGTCTAGAATGACATGAGGCTCAGAATTTTCTTTTTTTGGGTGAACTACCCAGTTACAAGTTCCATATGAGTGGAGCGGCAATGACAGTGGGAGCAAGCATAAAACACACACAACAATAGAGCTTATCAACCCACTGTGCTTAGAGAAAGGGAGTATCCTAGTCTCTTGACCTCTTCCTGTGCTATTTGCACCATTGTCATTTTTGTCTCTCCAAGCCATGTGGAGCTTTCTCTGCCTCCAGTCATCCTATTCATCCGCTGTTATTAGCTCATTACTGTTTAAAGAGCTCACGTGATCCAGTCCTACTTCTCCGGGAGAGCCAGCGCCATGGGGGCAGGTGTGGGGACAGAACAGATTGATGGATTTAAAAAGGAAAGAGGAGGAATGGGGCCTGATATTTGCAATTGTTTTGTTCCACCCAGGTAAAGAGAAGGCACAGAGGGTAATGATAAAGGTGTAATGCCGAATGCCCTGGATGTATTTTCTCACCACATGCATCGTTTGAATGCCACACACACTCCTCCCTTCACAAGCCTGCATGACACACTTCATTAATACTTTATAGAGTCATTCTCCAGGAAAATACTATGTCAAAGTCGGAGGGTGGAACCAGCTGTGCAAATGCTTCAATGCAGCTCAATTCATTTGACAAGGACTGGGAACACAATGTCCTTTACCTTTGGATTTGGCACAACATGGGTGGAAAATGTGATAAATATACCTACCTAGATTATGTTCTTGCAGCTCGAATATGACAAAATGTTTCTGACATTGAGAGAAAGCATGTTTTATTGTATTTAAGTACTTTAGGAAACTGGTCAATAGTTATGGCACAGCAATAACAAAATATGAACATAATACAGTGTGTACAGTGTAAATATAAATGGTGAAAACTAGTGTAAAAATGCTATTAACAATGTAGAGTTCATATTCTAAGCTTTTCTATTTCAGGGCACACCTTTGGATTTTTTTTTTTTTTTTTTACCCCTTTGTATAGGTATTTTCAAATCACATAATGATAACACTGTATTATAACAGTGGTGAATTTCAAGTGAGGAGGAATGTATTAAAGCTACACTATGTAACTTTTGATTGAAAATAACAAAATGTAACTAATGAGAGTGCAAAAAGAATCCATCTTCCAAACAGTGTCTTTTCCCAGATACACTTTGATAAACCTATAATAATGATTTATATTTAAGAGTGGTCAGGAGAGATTTTTTTTCTGAGAAATTGTATACGTCATTTGCTGGTGCGTGTTGCGTCATATCCGTAAACAGAGGGAAGTAGCTCTGGCTACTTTGACGATATGGTGTGAGAGTGGCATAGGTTAGTTGTCACAACGAGGGAGAATGTTGACATGGAGCAGCTAAATCTCGAACCGGGGAATCAACCATTAACAAAAAAAAAAAAAAAAAAAAAAAAAATTCAGACCAGAGGAGAGTCTGCTGGCAAAAAGGGAACATGACAGAGCATGTAATAAAACAAGAATCAACATTGGCTTGGCTTTTATATTATATTGAACACATAAATTGCATGTAGCTCTCTAAAGTTCATTGTGAAGCATTATCTATTGTGAAGGGTCATTTCATTATGGTTGTTGTGGCACTGTGCTGGAATTTATTTTCAAGGAGGTACTGTATCTATTAATGGGTATAGCTACAGTAACTAGCCAGCTTGAGATAATTTACATTTAAACTAGTTATGTCTCTTAAACCTAGTAATGTTTTATGAGCAGTAGGATAATCTCTCTTTTTTTTAGTTACGAGAAAAAATCATATTCATCAGCACAGTCATGCAGTTACATAGTATACCTACCGATTAATAAATAAATAAATAAATAAATAAATAAAGAGCAGCATCTACAAGCAAAAGCTACAGTTCATAATAAAATCAAAATCAACATTGGATTGGCCTTTTGGTTGTTTTTAAATGCAAGAAGGCCAAAAGTTACATAGTGTTTAGCTTTAAGTATCAAAGAATAGATACTTGACTTTTTCAGATTGCATGATACTTGACTGAAATGGATAATTTGGTTGGAAAATCCTCACAAAAACACTTGAAAAACATTGTGTTCCACTGAAGCAAGACTGTAGATTAACAGAACTAGAAAGAACATTTTGGCAATGGAAGTAGAAAAAAAAATATTGCACATCTGCAGCAATACAGAGAATTAGAATAAATGTCCACTTATATTTCCATGCATAAAAGTAGGGGTTATAGCATTATGTATGTTAAATGGATACGATAAGGAGAGAAATTTGTAATTAGCCAGTCAGTTTTCTTACATAAATTGGAAGAATAATTGCCATGTTAATGGCATTTGAATGGCAAAATGAACGAATAAACAAAAAAACCCAAATAAACATAAACCAAATCCAAACAATTATTTAACAATTATAAAACAGAACTACAAGTAAATTTGAATTGAATTTGAATCAACATTTAAAGTACTGTTTACTATAATTGTTTAATGAGAACTTTGAAAAATTAAAGGATTTGTATCAAAAGTAATCAAGTTTTCTTGATGTTTTGAGACAAAAGAATTCACTGTGAAAACATACTTTAACTTTCAGAACTCAAAACTTATATGGACCCCTGTTAAAAAAAAAAAAAAAAAAAAACACTGCAGCAAAAACATCAGAAGTAATGACAACAGTAAAACTATAAAACGTGAAAAAAAAAGAAGAAAAAAAAATGGAAATGATTGACTGAAGTTTCAATTTGTGAACCTGACACATTTTAATACAGGTTTTGCATGGAGAACACTAAAGGATGGGGCAGTTAAAACTGTATTAAACTCAACAACTCGCTGCTCATGAGTATGTGATGACAAGTGCTGTATCCATTGTGCAAAAGGAGTTTTAAAGGCACAGCTGCAAAAATGTCCTGTTTAAGGGTCAAACATAGGGTGAAAAATGGTCATTAAAAACATTTAAGATGAAAGAATTATTATTATTATTATTATTATTATTATTTTAAATAAAATAAAAATATAATCAGGACAGTTTTTGTCTCAAAAAACTTAACTGACATTTATAAGTTGCCTTTGGGAGGAAAAATAACATGGTTATTATACATAAATAAAACATAAATAAAATAAATAAAATACATAAATAAAATGATATATGACCCTTTTAATTAATTTATATTGGCAACTCCATCCAGTTTGGAAAAGAGGCTTAAAAGTGTTTGAAGGAAGTTCAACAGTTTACCTCACTAGAATATGAACTTGTTCCCTGGGGATAAACTTCACTGCAGCCAAAACCCAATCCTCATCCTCCTCCTGCTCTTTTCCCCTATTCCTTCCTCCATCCATGTCCAGTATCTGGAGGGGATGCAGGGGATGGAGGGCCTTGCAGATCCCCTGACAAACCTGAGCCAGTGAAGCAGGAACCTGTCAGGGCTATTTTTACTGCCGGTGCCCCTGGGGCTTCACTAAGCTTTTCCGCGCTCTCTGTCTCTCGTCTCTCATCTCTCTCTTTCTCTGTTGCTCATTTCTGAGACCAGTATGACTTCAATTTTAATGCATCTCTGAAAGTTGCATGTTCATTGTTTCTGCATGACACTATTTTACATTCATATTCATGAAAGTGTGCATGTACATGCTGCAGTAATTAGATAATTAATATGGGCTATGGGCTTACCCTTGGCATTTTTTACATATTCTACCCTCCCAACTATCCTGGCAGTCATGATTAATGTGATGTATTTAAATACTTTTTATTTTTTAAGTAAGGTTGCTTTCTCTTCATATACTGATGTGTATAATTAGTATGTGCTATAATTGCACTCTCTTCAGATAGATGTGCCACTAAATTAACTAAGTTAACCACTTGGCTTAACTGACAGCTGCATGGTAGACAAAACAATGTCTCAAGTGCCACATTATTTGATTACCTGGGTTAATCTAATTAAGTTAATTATAAAGTTTTTTCTCCTGCTACTTAGCAGTTGTTCAAATCTCAAGAGCAAATAAAAAAAGACATGTTCAGAAACATTTTGAAGTGTGAACTGCTTGACACATTTTGGTTTAGGCAGAACTAATCCTTGAAGCTCACAATAAAACCTCAAATCATTTATGAACTTTCAATCCTTGCAAGGTCTTTCTATCATATTTTTCACCTTGGCCTGAACTGGTTGTAACTATGTGCCTGGAGTTGGTGAGCAGCTTTGCAGTTAGTTTGTCAGGCAGAGATTTCCATGACATTGATGCTATAGCTCAGAGGCTTGAGCTTGGATAGGAAGGAGATCTCCCTGACAGCTATGCTCAGAGGACAATCTAGTAACTACTTTTCTACACCTATTAAAAGTTCATCTCCAAGGGTTAAAACATTGTTTCCATCTGCTCACAAAGCTGTGCAAGAGGGGCTCCCTCACCTTGTTATAACACCACCTGATTCCAAAGGCACTTTTAGAAGTTGAATGCTGGGAGAACTGACGTGTTATAGTTGCCTTCCACAGTTGTGTATATTCAAAGAAACAATATTTTGTCCTGTACACTCATGGTAACACTTCTGTCAAAGTTTTGCCAACTCAAATACCTTGCAATATCATATTATTTCATAATAGTGCAGCAGCTGGATCGGTCTTTTTCGTTTTGAGCTGAAGTATAGTTACAGTAGGATGTGAAAGACAGTAAACATGTATACTGATACATAGGTAAAGACATCTAAATTTAAAATGTGATATATGTTTACCTTCAATTGATATTCTTGTTCAGTGTTTGTACAAAAATGAAGAGAAGAAGAAAGGGTGAAAAAATAAAGATGTTTAGAAGCTAAAGGATTGTGAACATTGGATTGTGGCTAAGAAACTAATAAAGAAAATGTAGGCCTATACTTGAATCTCATAGCAAAGTAAGCTGTAATATTGCCAAGAGTTTAAGAATGTTAAGGTTTCTGAACTAATGAATTTATTGATTGATGAATCAGCCCAATGTTGAACTCACTTTGAGTAACAAAAGACACAAAAGACAGTTTCTTTTTTTTTTTTTTTTTTTGAAAGAGGTTGCAATACTTCCTGTATATGTGTGGTAAAAGGTTTGGAGTCAGTAAGGGGTCATTATTGGGGTATTTGATCATTGTATTTATCTGATATTATGAAATATTATTAGAATGAAAAAGAACTGCTTTGAATTTTAATATACTGTATTTTAAAATGTAATTTATTCCTGTGATATCAAAGCTGAATTTTCAACAGTCATCACTCCAATCTTCAGTTTCACATGATCCTTCAGAAATCATTCTAATAGGCTACTCAAAAAAAAAAAAAAAAAAAAAAAAAACATTTGAAAATTTGTTATATAATGCCATGACATTCATGCATTTTTAAGCATGGCTTAAGTGTTTAAACACTATTTGAGGCCACTGTACATCTTTGCAATGACATTCCAGAAAGGGTGGATTCCATCTCTCAGAAAAACTTTGCACTGCACACATCTTGCCTGCTATACAATGTAATATATACGCTGTAAAACTCAATAAGTTCAGAATACTCAAAACATTTGAGGAAACTTATTACCTCGAAACATTTAAGTTAACTAACTTAATTTTTTTGTGACAAGTGGGGCGGGGCCGAGAGCCATGGAAGTGGAGCAGTTGCCAGTGTGGTTCACAGGTGTCTCTCATTAACAATCACATTACTGGCATTCCTTTGCTCCCACAGTTCTCAGCCTCGCCCCACTCAAGTACATATAGTTAATTTACATAAACATCACATTCAGATCTTGGTTAAATGTTAGTTAGCAAAAAACACATGTTATTATAACTATCAAAGAGACTTTCAATATATACTTGCATGTATGTAATCAAATAACATACAGTATACGTGGTCTTAAAAGTTTTGCAGCCCATCCTCAACCTACACGGTCTACTCTTCACCAGAATGGTAACCCTACAAAACTAACATAACAGAACCCCCTGTCAATCCCAACATAACACAACATTAAACACTAACTTATGTCTCCCTATGTTAACCTTATGCAAAAACACACAAAATAACACTTAATTTCAACATTTATACAGTCTGATGCAAAGCATGCTGGGAATTAGAAATCTGCTGCAACTCAACTCAACAGTTCACCTTGCTACAATGAAATTTTGAGTTCACACAACTTTTTTTCTGTTAAGTACAATGAACTTTTATTATTATTTGAGTGAAACAAACTAATTTCATTTAATTAATTTCCAGAGGTGGGTAATCCAGGGGTCAAAGAGTAAAAGTCCTGCCATATTTTTATTCCACCCACTGAAGCATTAATGAGATAAATAAGTGATTAATTGAGTGATGATTGAGCATTATTGAAGACACCTGATGATAACAAGCAGAATCACCAAAGGAGAAAATCACTATTTTAAGTTACCATATCGAGGTCAGGGTTTGTTTTAGTTGAGCTCTTGATCCTTGACTGTTTAATATTAGATTTTGTTTGGGCAGTTTTAACTGCATAAAACCAACCAGAAAAGCAAGTTAGAAGATGATCAGGTGGTGTTGGTTATGTTTTCACATAATCATTATTGATCTGAATCACTGAACTCATTTAGAGCCCAATCTCTGTTAGATTTACATACTGATTACAGCAGCACTGTGTCCTACAGCACAAGATCAGCTTTATCAATACAATTTTTTTTTTTTAGAGTTCTGATTAAAAAAAAAAAAAACAGAGCTCATTTAAATGCACAGACATCAAGAATCATCCTGTAAATCTCAACAGTGGTGACCATCATAAAGCATGTTGCAGTGCATTCTGTGAGCCACCAATCAAAATTCATCCATGGCTCCCATCATGCATTGCTGCATGAATAAATTATGAGCTAAATTGTCTTAGTAATTTCATTTATTCACTATTAAAATTTTGCTTTTTTTCTGTGACTTTTTAGTAGCTTGTTTTGTAGTGTTCAGAGTTGATCTGTTGATCAGAATATGTTTCTTGTCACCGTTGTTGAGATTCACAGGCGGATACTTGATGTCTGTGTGTGCCTAAAAAAAATTTTTTCTTTTTTTGTGATAAGGAACTTTTTTTAAAAAAAATTCTGTATTGTATAAGCTGATCTTCTGTAGGATCACAGTGCTGCTGTAATCTTAATTATCTCATTAATGCTTCAGTGGATGGAATAAAAATATGGCAGGACTTTTACTCTTTGACTCCTGGATTACCCACCTCTGTTAATTTCACTGTTCAGTTTTACAGTGCGCTTGTCACCATGACCAACTCTTCTAAATTAGCATAACAAAACATTAATCACTACTAAATCTCCCTTACCATTAATCTTGCACAAAAAAACATTATATAACACTTGATTTTAGCATTTACTTTTCCTTTCGAGTGCCATGGGCAAAGCATGGGCAAAACAGTTTAGTTTACTTGAAATATGTCAGTGCTGTGAACTCAAAAGTAAAAGAAAGTTTTAAATACTCATAACAGTTAATTTAACTGAACTAATTTGTTTAATTTAAGTTTGTCCTACTCAAACGAATTAAGTATTTTGAGCGTTAGGGTTTACAGTGTTGTTAAGGTAAGAAAGAAATATATTTTTTAATAGTTTATGAGGAAAGAGTGATTCAAATTGTTGCTAAAACAGAAATCCCCATTGCCAAGAGATAAATAAGAGGATATGATTATTTGCTGCAGAAAGATACAGTAGAATGAGGACATGATTTTGAAGCAGCCACAAGGCTTCGGACACAGGCAGAAAGGCGGTCTGTGTTGAATTTGTGCTTTTGAAGCCTGATTGGAAAAAGCAGACTGTTCAAGAGGAAAGAAGAGAACTGAATGAAAGCCTGTTCTGAATGTGTTGAGACCAGTCTGTAATTTTCCAGTAGTAATGTGTAGAATATTTTTAAGCAGTAGAGTTAGCTGAGCCTGCTTGAATATAGTGGTAAAAGTGCAACTGAGGAGTGATGTGTTGATGTGTGTGCGTGAGCTTGAAGAAAATGGAAGGGAATAGGGTCAAGCGGCCGGTAGTTGACTGAGGAGAAGTTTAGAGACTTCAGCCTCTGAGAGGAAAAAAGAGAGCAGAGAGTTGTATGTGGGTGGCGGATGTTAGAGAGATTGTGGTGGTGAGAACTGACTCCTGATGGTTGTTATCTTGTCTGTGAAAAAGTCATAAGCTATTATGAGGAGGCGGAGGAAGAGAAAGGTGAATGTCTTGAGCAATTTTAAAGTGTCTAAAGTGCTGTTGATCTTGTTGTGATAATCATTTGGCAGAAAGAAAATGAGCAGTGACCAATACTTACTCAGGTCAGCAGGAAATTTTGGTTTGGGCCATTTTCTCTTACCCCAATGTTCCTAAAGTACGTGAAGTAGCCATGGGTTAGAGAATGTTGCGCTTGCTGGCCTCTAGAGAAGGCTTGATGGTGTCTAGGAAGGAAGGGATAGTGGAGAGGGCATTGCTCTGTCCTCAGGGTCAATCCAAAGACTCAGTTGGACTCAGGATATTGGGAGCAGTCTGACTACCAATGGCAGGAATCAAAGTCAACTTTGTGTTAAGCTGACTGGCCAATCCAAAGTTCACCTGGAAACAGTGGCGATGCTAAGGGTGGGCCTGGCCTCATCTACTTTGAATTGTGACCCACCCAATAAATAGTTGGTCATTTTCCAAAAAGATGTATGAAATAATTTAATATGCGATTTTAATTATAATAAACGTCTTATCACACTACAACTTTATTTAGTTAAAAGAATGATTAAATGCAGTTTTCCATGGTAAATTGCAGGCGGCTTCGTTTCTCCTCTCCCTATAGACCTTATCCGCCAGAGAAACAAGTGCGCCGCCATCTTTGAACTTCTGTTTTGCAGTAGCTCTGTATATTTCTATGGCATCACTGTCAAAGAATAACTAGCTGGTGAAGTGGATTTACTTGTTGTAGAGTTAATGAAAGTTCTCATGAGCATTTTAATGTTTAAAGCAGATGACGGGGAATATTTTAAAACGAGCAGTTCATTCATAAATGCGTAAGATCACTGTGGAAATACAAACCGGAAGTCAAAAGACAATGAGCGCAGAGCTGAAAAGGGGCGGGGCTACATAAGGGGTGCTTCTCAATTCTTATTTGTGCATCCTCGTTTCCTCTCCTCGCTTCCTTTCCTCGCATCTTAGCACCACCCCCTTCAGGATGCGAGGGAAGGACACAAGGAAAAGACGAGAGGACGGAGGAATTGAATCAAGTTCATGACTCCTCGTCCCTCGCCTCCTCGCAGTGCAATTAGAAAATTGAGATGTCCTTCAAGATGGCTGAGCTTGATCGGTTTCCAGGTCACAAGGAGGAAACGAGGAGGGATATTGAGAAGCACCCAAAGTCTATAGGTGCATTTCACATGCTTTCACGTTAATGCTTCACACTCCAGTCCAGTTGGTGGTGGCAATACACCATAAGTTGGCTTGTCAACCACCATTAAATCGTACAAGAAGAAGATTTCACACGCTTGGCTGCGTTCCAGTTAGTTTTTTAAATGATCCTTCTCTCGCTAACTTCCCTCAGTCTCGTTGACTCGGATGTACGTCATTGCTTACGTTGCATGAGTGCCCACTACTGGCGGAACCCTTGCAATGAGCTGAACTGGAACATCCTAAGCCCTTGATCACTTGGAATCCGCAATGGAGCTGATTTATTATTTATTTTGTCCCCTTACAAAATTGTTTAATGCAGCATTCTATATGTATATATGTGTGTTTTAAATGTTAAAAAAATAATTAATATATCATAGAGTTGTTTGTGGTGGGGTAAATTAAACACGATATGCGGTGACGTCATATTCGTGTTGCATTGTGGGTTATGGAGCTGCCTGAAGTGTACATGTGAAGTAGGGTCTGTCCATGTAAACTTCCCTCGTCTACTTCACGAAGTGGAACGCACTTCAAAATGGCGGCAGGGATTCCCCCGAGGGGAAGTGCTTAGGGAAGTTCGCGAGTGCGTGTCTAAAACTGGAGTGGAACGCAGCCCTCGTCAAAATGAAAAGTTTGATTCGTTCGTTTCTTTTAGTCCTGCCCAGACCAGGATGCAAAGATTTGCGTGTTTGTGGAATGTGGAGTTTAATTTGTAAATTGTGAAGCAAATATTAACCAGTTAATACTTTAAAAGCTTAATTTGGATATAAATTTGAATAAAATGAAACTGCACAATTCCCATAGTCCGGAAGAGGATTTGGGCCGGATGCCGTGCGCGCGCTCAGTTGGACATAGTGGTGTATTAGAGGTAAAAAAAAGCTTTTTAGTCAGTGAAAGTCAGAGAAAAGTCAGGGAATTTGACATTTGGCTTAGAGTGGGAACCCTGCATACACATCACATTCTTTCGCATTTTGCTAACAATGAGCTTGTGGTATCCCACCATGAGAATAAAAAAGATCCCTGTCATGCTAGTTCCAATTACTTTATCAGACTTTCAGGCTATAACCACAAAAGTTGCAGTGACTCATGGGTTCAGGTGACCTTGCTCCTTTAGCAGTCTCTAAACAACATCTGATCGATACTGTGGCTTGGACTCAGACAGTCAAATGACTCAAGAGTCAAATGAGGCTATAATAAATCCACTAACACGTTTCCTGTTTTTTAATTAGGGGCTGATAGATGAATTTGTAGAATTGACCAAACCAATGTTTCAGATAAGGGGCATTGAAGATTCTTCAAATGGACGCAGCTTTCAGAAGACTCTGCAGACATGGATTATTTGCAAGAGTCAAAGAATCCATGAGCCAAAAAGAGTCAATTAACAGATTCCAACACCATCAAATAATTGACTCTAAATCAGTTATTGTAGATTACATTAAAGTTTTGTCTACGGAAAAGTGATGTCAGTGGTTTTTGCATGTCAACCACCCACTGAGTACAAATTAACCTCACCATGTGTTTGGTTTTTCGTAATTACTATTTTCCCTTTTTTAATCATAACAGACACCATAACAATATACTTGGGTAAATCTTAGTTACCTGTACTATTTTAACCCCCTTTCATATTACATAATACATAATAAGTATGCAGTGAAAAAAGAATTAAGTGAACAGAGACAAATGTATTTTATTTCTTGACTAATATAAAGCCCTGGCATGAGAATGTGGCATTCAGGGAGTTTTTAAAAGTCTCAAAAGTCAGCAAATGAAGTAATATTTATAGATGGAATATTCTTGTGTTCTTTAATTCTCTATGTAGCTCTAAAAGCATGTTTGTTTACTATAGTTTTTTTTTTTTTTTTTTCTTTCCCTTAAGTGCTATTAAAAGAGGAGCTGTAGTATATTGTAAACAATTATAAATAAATCAGACCAAGGATATTAAGTTAACAATATGTCATGTTCATTTTGGACATTCAGCCAATCAGTATTATTTTTTTGGTTGTTTGTTTGTTTTTACTTAAAATGAATCTTTCTTATTTTTCTCCAGTCCTTAGTTATTAATCTAATGCAGATAAAAGAAGTAACATTAAAGGGCATCTTGTCAGCATGTCTTATTGGAGCAGGTCATGCAATAAATGATACTGATAAAAAATATATAAATAAAGGGGTCATGAAGCTCATCCGAGCAGGTGTCTGCCATCCAGGTGGAGCCTGCAGCAAGATGAATCACTCTGACAAAGTCACCTTTCCCCACTGCACCTGACCCAGAAGTGGGGCAAGAGGAGAAGAAGATAGATGTTAAATGGTTAACACGCTCAAAGAGTCCAAGCTACGTTTTCACCCGTGTGTGTAACCAGCCTGGTCTCTTGCCACAGTCAGATTCCAAAATTGAAAAGATGACCTAATTTTCATGAAGCCAATCCAGAATGTTCTTTCATCAGAAATAAGGCCATTCTCAATAGTGGTATAATGAAATTAATTAATTGGTTCTTGTAATAATCAATAATTAAAGAGTACAACAGATTCACTGTTGTACTCTCAAACAAAGTTTTTTATAACCCAGACTGTTTTTCTCCCTCTGTCTTGTCTTTACATTATTAATGGCTTGCCTTTAACATTGCAACTGGTTATATGGCTGTGGGTTGAAGCAGAAACTTTTGGTCTTGAAAGCAGCACTCTGTTACTCTACCTCAAACCATTTTTAAACGTCTGTTGACCTCTCATCACTGCGGCTGAAAGAGGCTTCAGCACACTAAGAGTACCATACTATCATTATATATTGCTCATGTATCTTGCACTGAGAAAAGTAAAACTTTGTTTCAGACAAGGATTTAAAGCTTAACTATGTACATTGTCTTGACTTTACCTTTCAAACCCAGAGAACAAATTGCAATCAATGATAATTAATCAATGAAAGGGATAGCTACTCCAACCAAAATTTAAAATTGTCGTAATTTACTCACCTTCGTGTTATACCAAACCTGTATGACTTTCTTTCTTCTGGTGAGAAAGAATGTCCTGTTTACAAATGAGGACATCCAAAAAAGTTTTTGGAGTATTAATTATTTATTTATTTATTCAGATTTAGCTCACTTTTGCCCCCCAAATATAGTTAAGTAGGTACACACACACACACACACACCTACACACACACACACACACAAATTCCGCAGTACTTAACTTCCTCATTTTATAAGGCCCTCATCTGTCATTTTCTTCATGTCTTTTTCTCATCATTTGTTCCCCTTATCCCACTCAGTTATAAAACATTTTTTCATTAGTTGGAGGCAATTTCCCTTTCAATATATACCCATTATTAATGTTGCCAGTGTGATGTTTTCCTCTATTGACATGCCAGCAGATGTTGCCTGAGGGGATTTTTTTTTTCACTCTTGTTTGTTTGTTTGTTTATCTTGTTTATCTCCCCCCACCCATTTCGAAGTAATTTTCTTTTTAATTTCATTATCTCACTTCTGCTCAAAATGTTAAAATATGCATGTAGATGCCTGGATTCCATTGTTTGCAGTTCAGAGCCACCATGGTTTATATAAGGATGAATCACATCAACCTTCTGGCTGCTCCTTACTGTATGCAGCATTTTGTGATGTAGGTTCAGAGAGTTCCAGTATTTAATTTCTCTTAACTGAAGAGAAAATAGTAGCATATGTGGAAATTCATATAATGAAACTTCACTCTCCTGGATCTCATTTGCCTAAAGGCTGAACACAAACCAATCCGTAGCACTGGCAGAGTAAGCAAAATCTTCAAATCTAAACAGAACCTGAGAATGGAAATGCTACAGCAAAAAAAGCTCATATTTTTTGATTATCTCTGCAGTGTACATAAACCACACGTAGTGAACTCAATGTGTTAATAATTGAACATTAAATGGGTGTACTAAGGAAATATTGCCCTGCATAATCAGTATTATGTGACAGTGTCAAAGAAAAGACTGCTATCTGCTTTTTCTCAACGTGAACGGAAAATCATCGGACCACCTGCAGAATGACGTACTGTCTTATCCAGGTTATTTATGGTACTACTTTAGTGCAAGTCATTTACTCAAGAGTGATAAAAAAATTTCCACCCACCTTCAGGGATCAAACAGAATGTACTTGCAGGGGCACAGAGTCATCAATTCCCTGCTATTGATAACACAGACCTTGCCGGACATCTCTCTCTCCCTCTCTCGTAAACACCTAAATAATTTAAATCCAGACCACTTTATTTCCAATGAACTGCAAAGCACAGTTGGATTCCACTGCTAACCTGCACACTGGACGCTTGACACAAAAAGAAATGCCAACCTCCCTCCCTCTCAAATAGTGCAAAAAAGTGCTGGTAGTGAAATACAGAGTTGGCAAGGCTCTTAATTCCAGGTTGGACTAAAGTGACTGTCCTAGCAATAGGTGCTTTCTAAAGTGCTTGAATGAAAATAATCTGTCAAGTAATTACTCAGCAGTTAACAAATACAGATCTTCACGAGGTGGTCCTCGTAAGGGAGGGTAAGAAAACCTTTTTTTGACTAAGGTGCTTGTAACTGTTTACTTCTAGCATGTGTGTGTGTGGTGACTGTTGTTCTGTATGTAACGTGTAGAAAAGAGTAGCATTCATCATTGATTTATGGTTCTGTAAATGCTCTGAGGTCAGAAAGCCAGACAAAGTCAGATGCCATTTTCAGGGTCCAAGACCTGCTGTGCTCATGTGGATGACAAATGAGGGGCTCTATGAGTATAGTGGACTATACAATTACAGCTCTAATCATCACCTCACATGATGGATCCCACCCAATAAAAATGTATACTGCTGCATTGTTAGAGATTTACAAAGTGTTTGCCACAACCTTTTGAGACAAAATTTTCAGGTTGTAGAATGTTATACTGTGTGTACTGTAAAATGTATATGGCAGGTAAACTTATGTTAGTAACATCGATGTTAACTGACAACTGACATTCAAGAATATAGTTTATATCGTTTATATATATATGTGTGCGTGTGTGTGTGTGTGTGTGTGTGTGTGTATATATATATATATATATATATATATATATACACACATACATACACTATATTGTCAAAAGTATTGGGACACCCCTCCAAATCAATGAATTCAGGTGGAGGAGGGATTATGGTGTGGGGTTGGGCTTGGCTCCTTAGTTCCAGTGAAAGGAACTCTTAATGCTTCAGCATACCAAGACATTATGGACAATTTCATGCTCCCAACTTTGTGGGAACAGTTTGAGGATGACCCCTTTCTGTTCCAACATGACTGAGCACCAGTGCATAAAGCAAGGTCCATAAAGACATGGATGAGCGAGTTTGGTGTGGAGGAACTTGACTGGCCTCAACCCGATGAACTAGAGCGAAGACTGCGAGCCAGGCCCTCTCTCCAACATCACTGCCTGACCTCACAAATGCATCAGTACGTTACCTCAGTTTTGACATCACAGTTCTAAAGCGGAGAGAGAAAACTAAACTTTTTTTTTTTTCCTTTTTATTAAAACAGTGGTTGACTAAAAAGGCAACAGTTCTGAAAATTATTACAAATACTGAAAAACTACAATAACCTGATTCAATACCTAATAGAGACACATTTTGCTTTAATTATAGCCATTAATCTTTTTGGATATGCGTGTACTAGCTTTGCACAACTAAATTGGGGAATATTTGTTCATTCTTCCTTGCAGAATTGCTTAAGTTCAGTCAAATTCCTTGGTGAGTGGCAATGGACTCAAGTCTCTTCAAGTCCATCCATCCACACATCAGATTTAAGTCAGGGCTCTGACTTGGCCACTCAAGGACATTCATCTTCCTATTCATAAGCCATTGCGTTGTTCTTTTGGTGGTATGCTTAGGATCATTGTCATGTTGGAAGGTGAATGACCTGCCCATCTTCAGCTGTGTAGCAGAGTGACACAGGTTTCCCTCAAGAATTTGGATGTATACTTGGCAGTATCCACTTTCCCTTCAATCGTGCCCAATTGCCCAGTCCCTGTAGAAGAGAAACAACCCTACAACATAATGCTGCAACCACCATGCTTGGCATGAGGTGTTTTGGGTGGTGTTTGCTTTTCGCCAAACATATAGCGCTTGGAGTTCAGTCCAAAAAAGGTCAATCTAATCAGACCATAGCACCTCTTGCCAGATGGCATCCAGGTGTGTTTTGGCATAGCACAAATAAGACTGTGTGGCATTTTTTCAGGAATGGCGTCTTTCTTGCCACCCTGCCATACAGGCCAGCTTAGTGTAAAATTTGTAAGATAGTTGTCACATGCAACAGACTGACCAGTACCAGCCACAAAGCCTTGCAAGTCCTTCAGAGTTGCCTTTTGGTAGCTTCTCTGATCAATGTCCTACTGGCTCAGTCATCCAGTTTGGGTGGATGGCCACGATGCGAAGCGACATTATTTTTCAAAAGTTCAGCGGCCTGGAGTCAATGCATGCATGTAATCCCATGCCTCTGTTGCTAATTCCAAAACATCATTTTAGAACTAGTAGTGGAGCCTTGAGTCTGCAGTTATTAATGCAGTTTTTAGAGAGAGAGAGATATTAAGTATATTTATATATATATATATCCATATTTATCGCATGACATACACTCATAGAAATCATACTGCAGGCTTCTATCGGACCACATACAAATTGTAAATATAAATGAGGGGCCATTTATAAAATGTTGTGTTGAAAGGGAAGAGTTATTGGTTAATAAAGATTTATTTTCACATGGTTCTTTACACAATACTATGTTATGATCTAAAAGTAGCTCACCTGCTCAGTAGCTTACCTGTTACAGTGTTAACTGGTACATACAACGTGCCACCTGGAAAGTGCAATGAAAAACACAGTTTCAGCTTTTTCAGAAATGTAGTCATGTATTTCCAATTGGTTAAATTAATGTCTCAATGACTCACTCATGTCACTCATAACAATAAATAAATAAATAAAAATAACAATGAATACTTGAGTTTCAATTTAAGGAACTAAACAATGTACCAGAAATGCATCTCTGGTCAAGCAGGCACTTCAGTTTTATTGACTATTGATTATCATTTAATTATTTCAACTGTGGCAAGACATTGGAAAATGATAGAAAATAAAATGATGGAAATAAAGACATACATTGAGCTACTGCACAGTGCTGGACTAAGAGTTGTTTCACGAGGCTGTCAACTTGAAGGTAATTTCCATTTTTTAATGACCGTTTCAAATGTTGTTATGGACATATAGTTTTTATTAGGTAAAGGTGTTTTGCAAAACAGGAAGAAAGTGAAATTGATGATACAGAAGAAACCTATTGACCACCAACAACACAAACAACAACAAACCAACAATAAAATAAGAAACACTAGGAATATTTTTCAATTAATTGTCAGTGTTTCAATTAGAAGTACAGCACCTGGTAAAATGCATGGCAAAAATTACATCATCTGATCAAAACAAAGTAATAAAATGACTTAATATTCACCCCATGTTTATTTAATTGTGATATTATGAAGAAAACACTTTACATCTTTAAATATATGAGTTTAATATTTCATGCAATAAATTAACAAATGATTAGGGACGTGAAATTGTACTGCATAGCAGGAATGACCTAATTGGATGTTTATTTACAGTTCTCATGGCACTCTGCAATTAAAAACAATCTTAAATCAGACCCTTTTATAATGTAATCTAGACACTTGTCACCTTGTGTGTATGAATACATATATATGCATTTACATAATCTAATGTAAGTCTGGCTAATAGTTTAGCTCTCTTTCTGCTTCCATGTGATTACACAATCACAGCATCTTTGAATTTCCATGATTACTACAAACATCTTTGCAGATTGTTTGATAATCAGGCCTGATGATGAGCTGATATACCTCGACATAATGATATAAGAGCTTAAAGAGCCAGGCATATAATGATAACATGAGTGTGCTTGCTGAAATAGATCTGGCATCATGCTGTCATAGCAAAATGTCCAATCAATGGCCAATTTAGAGGCATTTTTTAGGCCCATAACCTGAAATGCATTTCATAAGATTATCCACGGGCCAGTTTCTTCCATTCTTAATGTAAATAGATTAGGATGCAATTACATATGATGTTGATTAGGATTTAGATGAGAAATACAAATATGTCTTAGCATTGATCCTATTCATATGGGAACCCCAATGAGATTAAAAATGTGCAGCAATAACTCATATGCAATTCAGATGTGACTGTTCAATAAAGGTTAAAATCTTTAACAGTAACTTGCAGTTTTAGTGAATCAATATTTGGAAAATGTGCCCACAAACCCCATTTTCTTCCAAGATAGGTTTTTTTTTTTTTTTTTTTTTTTTTTCCACGAAGTAACTACAGCAGAAAAAAATTCAGAACCATGAACTTTCATACAGTACAGATATATGAGTGCTACTAAGGGCAAAATATGGTTGGTTACTTAATCAGCTTGAATAGTTGTTCATGTCAGTAAGGTGTAAGCAGTTTCACTGGGCTTGTAGCTGTTATTATCATTACTTTTGTGTTTCTCAATTATTCACACTTTCTGTTTTGCAGATAAACTGATAAGGCTATTAGGCTATTTTTTTAACTGTAATTTTAATTCATATGCAAGAGCTTTTTGAGGTCATAGAGTTATGTTTCCTAATTTTATCATCCCTTGACTTTGGGTTAGTTTATTACTTTTTTTTTTATTGAGTGTTTTTTGTCTCTTTAGGAGAGGGTGGTGGGAAAAAAAAAAAAAAAAAAAAAACATGAGATGGGAGGAAAAATAATAAGTCAATGCTTTTGCGTTCACTCGCAAAACCTTTGCGTTCCACCGAGAAACTTTGCATTCGCGAGGGAATGCAAAAGCATTGACAAATAATTTTTCCTCCATCGTATATTTTTTCCCTTCACTCATACTTTTTTTTTTCACCACCATGTCACTTTAGGGGCTCCGTAGTAGTAAGAGGGACTGAGACATAACTTGATGTGTACAGTCCAAAGCGTCACAGCTCTGACTTGAACACATATTTTTCCTCTGTATACCATTTTTCAACATTCAAAGCACATCAAATAATCCCTATAATGTTTATTTAAAACTGTTTGTAAATGTATGTGTGTCTGAAACATGATTGATCATCCAACCGGTTACGTCTAAAGATTTTTTTTTTTTTTTTTTTGGAACACAGAGAGAAATGTCTCATTTTGTCAAGCAATAATAAAGATGCATGCATATCTGTGAGCTCTTATTCATGAGCATCCTGCCCATCTCACAGACATGGCTGGCTCCAGATGCCATCACAATTTGAATTATTGGTGGATGAGACTGCTATGAGCCATTTCTCTTCTCTGACTGATGTCCACAGACCCCGTTCAGTAGTACACAAAGCCAAAGAGATGGTTTTTCAGTGGGCCATTTACCTGTCTCATATTATTTGTCATATCTGAACAAATTCCCTGTCTGTGATGGCATTCTGATGTATGTGTCCTTCAGCACAAACGCTGTCGTGTTTCATGTCAGTCACAGAAAGGAATCCAATGATTAACCTTTTAGCTCTGCTTCAGGCTATGATATCTAAATGTCTCCCTCGATATACGGTCCATTTAGATCACAATCACATTTGAATACTGATCAAGCGCTTCTCTTTTCTCTCTCTCTTTTTTTTTTTTCTTTTTTAAAACCTAAATTAAATTCACATTGAAGTATGTCTCTACTCAGACAATTCTTTTTGACTGGTCTTAACAACTGGTGCAACAGTTCAGGCCAATTGGAGATCTTCATTGTGATCTTGAACAGTTTCATTACTTTCACGGTTCTTCCAGAAGCTTGTAAAAGAGACTTGCCTTTTTGGTTGCACTCAGTAACTCAACGAGTGATTTCACAAAAAAAAGCAATTACTCTCCACACTGAGCATTACCTTTTATCTCCATCAAGGCCTTTTCCATCATAATACAAGGTGTTTCATGCCCTTTCAGAGCTCTATAATATCAAAGCTGAGTCCATTGATACTGATATGAAATGAAGTGTTATCATTTAAGTGGCAATTCTTCACATTTGCTGTACGTAGATCACTTGAACATTTTATGCAGTGGTTAGTGTTGAATAAAGTGTTAAAAACACTTTGGAAGGCCAAAGAATGTTATAATGATTTTATACTGCTGGATAATATTATTGATCTTTTTGACAACACACACAGACAGTATGTTGATATGTTTTTAAGCCATTTTAAATATACGAGGACTCAGGAAATGTCCTCATAAACCATGTTTACATTGTAAGACTAGTGTACTAATACCCATGTTATTATAGCAGTTTGTGTCCTCATAAATCATATAAACAAACACACACACTACTATGTTTCAATTACCCTCATTGGTATATTTTTCAGCATGCTGAGAGTACAGGGAACTGTGTTGGGAGGAATCTGTTTATCCCTATTTAAAAATACCTCTACAAGCTTCTTTTTCGCTTTTCTACAGTACTATCCATACATACAGCGTTACCGGTAGAGCTTTCTCTCTCTTCTCTCCGAAAGCACGTTCACGCACACCGCAGATGTACAGAGCCACGCCTCCTGTCACTCACTCAGAGCAGCGGCAGGCCTCGAGAATCTCTTTCGGTCCGGTTGAAGGGTTTTTGTTATGATATAACAGCTGATAATACAACTTTAGCAACTTTAGTCAGCTAAACGTTCATTCAGTGTTTCCCATTAATGACCTGGTGCCACCGTTTCATAATGAACCGAAAATTTAAAACATGTAAATGGTCTCTAACGTTGTATTTTGCCAACGAACTAAAATCGAAACCGTGATATGGCTTTGTGCCTTTATAAAACAGCAAAATACAGTGATTAAGTATATATACAGTCTGTCTGCGCTGCAAGTGCGCACATTTGCTTACGCGATCAGCTGGTGATCAAAATAAAAGCTCAAGGATTTAGGCCTATTTTAGAAATTAGTACAAAAGTCTTATAATTTCTAATAAAAAGTGTAATTTATTTAGAGAGCATTTTTTTTTTTTTTTTTTTTTTTTTTTTTACAATATATGGATATTAGTCATATGATTAATTATATAGGCCTAAAACATTATTATATTATTATTTCATTGTAGTAATTGTTTGGCATCCTAAAACACCTAAAACAATGTAGACACTATATCACAACTAAAAAAGATGATACTACAGACTAAAAAGAACTAAACCCTCTTTTATGTCGAGGTACAATGCTGTTTCTTTGGTCAATTTGCACACTGTACATGGGTTGAAGCTCTTAATTTTGAGCTTCCAAAGTGCCCCAGATTGATGCATTTAACCTTAAAATTTACTCAATTTTCTTCCGGGGGAACAACATGCCCCCGGACCCCCCTAGAGGAGGTATACCTAACAAACTTTTACAAATTAAAGTGCCAAATCATGTATTTTATGAACTTTACTCAAGAATACTATAAAAAAAAGCTTCTTTCATGTCAGTAAAGCTGTTAAAAGAAATGTCATTGGAAAAATATAGATTTGGGCTAAGCCCCGAATGTTAACAATGTCTGGCTCCGCCCCTGGTGTAGATTGTGTCAAGAACTGATACAGTGCAGGATGTAGTTGCAAAACAGAATGTGTGGTTTATTTGCATTTCTGTCTATGTATATCTGTGTCCCTGCACCACTCACACATAGCACCAACCTTAAAGGGCTTTGCAACATTTAACAACTCTACATCTAGCTTAATTAAAAATGTCAAAATGGTACACTGATTTTATTCAAAGTTAAAATTTTAGCATTAAAATTAAAATTCTGTTTTCATTTTCTCAAGCTTCTCTCGTACGAAACCCATGTGATTTTCTTTTTCTTATGTTTTGCAGAAAGTATGTGCCACTGAGAGAAACCCACCAACTAACTCAGAGAGAAAGGAAATATATCATGTGATAAATGTCAAATTTTAATACATGAAAGCCAAGTAGATATTTTATCGGTGAAATATATTATATAAGTTGGCTTGCACAGTGTGTGTTCCACTTGACCTGCAGTGTGATTGATAGGATTTTTATGTAAAACAACACATGTATAAGAAATGCACTTTTACATTAGTAGTTTGGAACACTGGTTTATGTTTGTGCGTGTATGGCTGTTTTTAAAAGCATAAGTTCATGCCCAGCATACAGGGAACATTCTCAGAACTTTAGCTAACATTATGAACACACTTTATCCAGTAAAAATAAGTAGAAGTTTGTTCAGAGCTATCTTTTAATAATGTTCTCAAAATGATTGCACACAAACTTTATTTATATAATTCATGGAACATATTTTTCCTGAAATGTTTTAGTTGGACGTTTGTCTAACATTTTTAAATGTTACTACTTCAGAGAACATTCAAAAGTAATGTTCCAGAGAACATTCAGAAATAACTTTTTCATAATTTAATGGGAACATCAGCAAAACGTACTTAGATGGTTAGTTCACCAAAAAAAAAAAAAAGAAATTTCTGCCATTAATTACTCACCCTCATGTTGTTCCACACCTGTAAGACCTTCGTTCATCTTCAGAACAAAAATTAAAATATTTTTGATGAAATCTGAGAAGTATATGACTCGTCCATAGACAGCAATATAATCATCAAGGTCCAGAAAGGTACTAAAGACATTGTTAAAACAGTCGACGTGACTGCAGTGGTTCAACCTTCATTTTATGAAGTGATGAGAATACTTTTTGTGCTCAAAAACAAAACAAAAATAACAACTTTATTCAACAATATCTTCTCTTCTGTGTCATTTTTATATGTTGTTTACGTCCAGCGCTTTCAGGTTCTATGTCAGAACGGCGACTCATTGGCTGTCTCTTGCATCAGCATCATACGCATGTGTCGTGCTGCTCACGTGTGCAGCTTTGGCCAATACCGACCCGGCATTCGGATGTAAACATGAAAGCCTAACCTGTGCCTACTGCGTCACCTGTGTAAGGATAATGACGAGGAAGAGAAGAGATTGTTGGATAAAGTCGTTATTTTTGTTTTGTTTTTGGCCACAAAAAGTATTCTCTGTCTCTTCATAAAATTAAGGTTCAACCACTCCATTCACGTCAACCGTTTTAACAATGTTACCTTTCTGGACCTTGAAAGTGTTGATTGTATTGCTGTTTATGGACGAGTCATATACCTCTCGGATTTCATCAAAAATATCTTAATTTGTGTTCCGAAGATTAACGAAGGTAACAAAGCCATTTTCATTTGAAATATAACATCAACATGAGACCCCAATCAAGAGGATAGTAGAAACGTCTTTGTAAAAGAATGCATGTCAAACGTGACTTTGTCAGCATTGCTTCAATAAGCATTTTGTTTATTAGTATCAGGTAGAGAACTGTAATGATTATGGATTTTTCTTGTGCAGAAGAAATTAAAAAATGAAGCCCACCCAGCCAGTTATGGATCAATGTGTGCCATGATGTTTCTCCTCTTTTTTCTTCCATCCTCCATCTTACACTCTCAGTGGCATTTAGGAGGTAATCAGAGCAGTAGGCTCTCACACGCTGTGCATGCCAAGAAGGAGCCTTTCTATCACACTCCCACTTCCTTTCCTCCCTCTCTCTTATTCTCTTTTTCCTCTAAGCTCTCATCTTAATGATGATACGTAATGGGGTTGTCCATGGGGGTCTCTGGTATTCACATTATATCCTTCAAAAAAAAAAAAAAAAAAAAAAAAAAAAGTGAATAAACATAAAAACAAACAAACAAGAAACACAGTTTGGTAAATGAGGTACTTAATACGTAATATAAGTCAAATTTGAGAATGAATTAAACCAGGCTAACAAATTAGCATTGGCTGTGTGAGAGTGAGCGGACATATATTAATGAGCCCATTTGAGAGGCAAAGCGTTGGTAATGCTAATTACCCCAGACTAAATGGAACAGAACAGATTTGGAAACTCCTGCATGCATTCGCTTAACATGCCATTGTCACATGAATATGTAATTTCATGTTGTTCATCTTGTCAGAATGATTTGTGCTTCCATGAAGACAGTCAACATGGCAGTGCCCATCGCTTTTCACATTCTGTTGGATATCACGGTGCCTTTCTGATGCACAAAGATCACACACATCCATGTGGCAGCTCTGTTGTGTCAAAGTTCACAGCAGACTGCATGGCTTTAAAGTCACAATGTACTTTAATGAAGACAGATCATGAGCTATGATGAAAAGTGAGAAAGAGACAAGGAGAGGGAGACGGTGTGAGTGAGAGAGAGGTAGAAATGAAGTATTTGGACACAGTGGGCATGATGGGTGAAATAAGGTGTCACTCTGTGTTCTAGGGCCTAGCCTCAGTGGCGCCACAGAACTGACAACTGCACCTGCTGGGAGACCCAACGTCATATTGCCCTCAAACTAACTCCCAGAGGCGCTGTCAAAGCGCTCAGATCACATAGTTGTTTCCCTGTACCACTTTAATCAGCTCTGACAACACTACGCCAACGTTTATAATGGCCACTCTGTTTTAAATGTTTTTACTTTTTTGGAGGCTGAATTACTAGGTAATATTTTTCTATTTCATAAATTCACTCATCATTGACATTGATGAAACTGATCTTAAACAGTGATGTTATTGTTTAAAAATAGATGTGTTAAAAAGGTGATGTTATTGTTTAAAAACTATTAAAAATAGTTCTGGTTAATTGAAATAAAAATTAAACAAAATAAAATATAGATATCCTTACTGAAATAAATTAAGTTGAAGTACTAAAATTAAACTGAAATAAATATAAAAAAGCTGAATAGAAATATAAAAACTAACTAAAAAAACATAACAAAATTACATAAACTAAAATAAAATGAAAACTAAAATATATAAATCAAAGCTAACTCAAAAATATTAATAAATAATGCATTAGTATATAAATAATGACATGGTATATAAAATGACACTGACATCGTTCACCCAAAAATATCCATTCTGTCATCATTTTACCCTCATGTCATTTTGTACTTTTTTTTCATACAAAAAAAACTTTTTTCTATGGAACACAAAAGAAGACATTTTGTTGCCATGTTTATTTATTTATTTTTTTCCCATACAATAAAAGTCAATAGGGTCTAATGTTTGGACCCCAATGTTCTTTAAAACATCTTCTGTGAAATAGTGTGGGGGGTTTTCATGATTCTACTGGGAGAGTGAATCCAGCACATGTGTCCAATATAACCAGCTTAGAGCCTTCCAGCAACACCTCTCTCAGATACAGCGCGACACTGCTGCTCTCACTCAGGTCCCCAGTGATGCCTCCTTTCATGAAGGAGGATTAAGAGTTCCCTTCCACTCTCTCTTTTGACACACACAATCTTTTTTTTTTTTTTTTTTCCCCACAAGGGCACTCTTTGTTTCAGATATACACTACTCTGTTCTTTTTCTTCCCCTTTCACAAAAGAAAGAAAAGGATGTCTACTGACAATAATTAAACTCGGTTTCCTTCGTTTTCATCTCTCATATCCAAATGCAGTAGTTTATTGAAAGAGTAATCCACAAACATAGTCACAAAAAGGCAAAAGGTTATAAACACAGGGTAAACAGTCCAAAACACAACAGGGCACAGTAACACAGGGAAATCCACAAAAGACAGGCAAACAGGGTCAAAACCAAAGTAGCGCTCAGAAATGCAATAAGACACATACAAGACTTTGCAATAACCAGGCTTATATAGGCAGAGGTATTGAGCTAATGAGAAACAGTTGAATGCAATGAGCGCTGATGAGTCTGGGCAAAGGATTATGGGGAATGTAGCCCATGACTGAATAGCAGAGGTCTGGGAAGGAGATCCCTCTGATGCTTATCCTGGGCACACCAGCTGGTGATCATGACAATATCGTAAAGAGTGTTGCTCTCTCACAAAAATAAATAAATAAATAAATAAATAGGAATGTATTTATATTACACAAGCTAACCGTGACAGCCGTTCAAAAGTTTGGGGTCAGCAAGATTTTTTTTTTAATGTTTTTGAAAGACGTCTCTTATGTTCACCAAGGCTTCACTTATTTGATCAAAAATACAGTAACAAGAGTAATATTGTGAAATATTAGTACAATGTAAAAACTTTTCTATATTAAAAAGTAACTTATTCCTGTGATGGCAAAGCTGAATTTTCAGCAGCAATACAGTCTTTATTGTCACATGATCTTTCAGAAATTATTCTAATATGCTGATCTGGTGCTCAAGAAATATCATCAGTTTGAAAAAAACAACAACAAACACACAATTGTGCTGCTTAATATTTTTGTGGAAACAGTGATACAATTTCTTTCAGGATTCTTTGATTTATTTATTCATTTTTTATATAAATGTTTTGTAATATTATCATTGTCTTTATTGTCATTTTGATACACTGGTAACACTTCAGTAACAATAGGTAACAATAAGGTTTAATTGTTAACATTAGTTAACGTACTAACTAACATGAACTAACTATGAGCAATACATTTGTTAATATTTGTTAACGTTAATTAATAAAAATACAGTTGTTCATTTTTTCATGTTAGTTCACAGAGCATTAACTAGTGTTAAATACAACTCTTGATTTCAATGATGTATTAGTAAATGTTGAAATTAACATTAACAAAGATTAATAAATGCTGTAGAAGTGCTGTTCATTATTAGTTAATGTTAACTAATGTAGTTAACTAATGTTAACTAATGAACCTTACTGTAAAGTGTTACCGATACATCCTCTCTGAATAAAAGTAATAATTTCTTAAAAGAAAAAGTACTCACCCTAAACGTTTGAATAGTGTATACAATGTGATTTTAGCTTGTTCACCATTTCATACTTACTAACTGGACTATACAGTTAATGTCTTGATATTGTGTGCATCATAATGCATATCTAATATTTCATGAATGTGTATCTAATTGTCAGGGTTTTGTCACGTTTAGTTGTGTTTTTGTTCACGTATCTTGGTTTCATGTTTACCCTTTCAGTTTAGTCTTCATTGTGCCCTAGTTAGTCTCCCTGGTTACTGATACATTCACCTGTGTTCCCTCGCTAAGCCTTGTTAAGCCTGTGTATATTCTCCCTGTTCTGTTCAGCTTGTCTACATGTAATGTGGTAATTATTCTTCATGCATTCTTCTAGTTTATTAAAGTATCCGTGTTTGTTATTCCTTGCGTCATGTTATTAAAACCATGTAAACGTGACACAGTATTTGCTACATTTTCATATGCAAGTTATATTCCCCCGGTTTCACAGACAAGGCTTAAGGTAGTCCTAGACTAAAATGCATGTTTGAGCTGTTTTAACTGAAAGCAATGTGCTCTGACAAATCTTAAAATATCTCAGTACCATTGTTTTTATCTCAAGATGCACACCATTTTTTTTTTTTTTCCCTAGGGTACGTTTATAAAAGATACTTAAATGCCCTAATTAAACTAAGGCCTAATCCTGGCTTAGTCTAAGGCTAAGCCCTGTCTGTGAAACCGAGCCATAGTGTAATATTGCTACATATTTGCTTGTGGGCATTAAAACTTTTTCTTACAAAAAGAGGGAAACGCACGGCTAAATTAGCTCTAGCAGGTCTTGACCGCATTACAGTTTAATATCACTGCGCCAGATGATTTCAGTTATTTCAATAGATCCTTACAGCCTACAACCGCAAAAGAACCAAAACCCACAATGATACCGACCAAGCAACAACAAATAAATTGCCATGGTTTTGCCACAAAATACATTTTATTGTGTCCTTAAAGCACATACTCTCTCGCGGTCTCTCTCTCTCTTTTTCAAACGTAGTAGCAAGGACACACACTCGCACAGAAACGTTTTGTCAGTGCTGCTTTGAGGAATTAATCAGTAAAATAGTTTAGCAACTTAAGATACATGACTCACCAGCGAGGTAGGCTAATATTCTTGAGATAAACCCAGTTTCGCTAATAGTAGAGACACTGCTGCCGTTATGACGCACAGATCAGGTAACCTTAAGATAATTCACATATGCTGCTTATTCTCTCTCTCTCTCTCTCTCTCTCTCTCTCTAATTGTGTTAATAACTGTATCAACTGTATTATTCTGCTATCAAGGCTCAAGCCTCAATTACTAGTTCTGGAATGACGTTTTGGAAGAATACAATACGCCAAAACATTTAGGGGCGGTTTCCCGGACAGAGATTAAGCCTAGTCCTAGAATAAAATGGCCCTTTAAACCAGATTAACAGAAATCTGCTTTCTCTGTCATGGTTTAAAATAGTCCTAGACTTAGTCTAGTCCAGAGTTAATAAACTGATTTCCTGGAGGACTAGAGCTACTCCAGGACTAAATTAAGGCTTAAATTAAACCTACCAGGAGGGAGGTTTAACTTCAGATTAATGTTGTGTTTCAAAGAAGACACATGTATTACTTTGATATATTATAAATTATATTATATATTATATAAATTATATTATATATATTATATATATATATATATATATTATTTTTTTTTTTTTTTTTGGTGCTGTTCAAACAATTTATTTTGATTTAACACCATTGTTTCTGGTTCAAATGTGATTGCTTCATGTTAAATTGACTTGAAATGGTTACTAGAACTCACTTGATGTTTTCATTTTGAAATAACATGTTTCAGTCAAGTAACCCAATCAAACAGGAGTTTCACTTCCCATCATGCTTTGCACCGGGCTGAATTGGGAGAGTAAATGTTGAAAAAGTGTTATTTTATGCATTTTTTTTTAGAAAGATGAGAATATGGAGAGACATCTTACTGTTTAATGTTCTATTATGTAACGTTTTTGTTTGTTTGTATTTTTTGGAGATTACCGTTGTGGTGAAGTGTTGAGCTTGGGTTCAGGACCTGCTAACAAGGATTGCCTTTTTTTTTTTTTTTTTAAGAAATAATGAAGCAACCGCTACACTGTAAAATGTAATTAGTTGAGTTTACTTAGAAAGCTTAATTAACTGTTGGTTACATAAAAACTTAAGGAAACCGATTGCCTTAAATTTAGCAAAGTTAACTCATCATTTGAGTTGATAAATAGCTACACACAGTACAGAGTACTTAGAAATCTTGAGGTTTGGTAATTCATTTTACAATTGAGTACTTAGTTCAGTCATGTTAAAAATCTTGTTCACATTATGTAGAAAGCCTTAAATTCTGAAGCATTTTTTACTCAAAGTTGGAACATGGACCATACATTTATTTGTATTATTAAACTGGAGATACTGTTGAAATAATAAAGTTTGATGTCACCATCATGGTGGAAAGTGTTTGCTTTAGTTGGACTCTTGACCTTGACTTTTAACATTAGTGTTTTTAATAATCAATGAAACTATAGCAAGAGGGAGCATGTTGAAATCATATTTTTAATATGTTAGTCAAAAAACATTTTGGACTATATTTGCATGTCACCGTTGTTGAGATTTATACGCTGATTATTGATGTCTCTGTGTGTCTAAAAGTAATCCAAAATGTTTTTTGCCAAATATAATATTAAAAATATATGATCTCAACCGTGCTCAGTCTCTGATCTAGTTTCAACAATAAAATATTTAATTGTTTATAGTGACAAAGCACACTTTGATCAAGTACAAACCTTGGAATGAAATCTGTGGATTTTGATGATGACATTATAAGTACAGATCCAACAGATCAATCCCAGCATTTCTCTTGGCTTTTTTCACCATAACAGCTGTGTCTAACAAACACTGAGTTAACTTTGACTTGTTTCAACTTTGAGTAAAAAATGCTTGAGAAATTTAAGGCAGTTTCTACATAATGTGAACAAGATTTTTAACATGACTGAACTAAGTACTCAATTTGTAAAACTGAATTATCAATCCTCAAGATTTCTAAGTACTCTGTACTGTGTGGTAGCTAGTTTATCAATTCAAAATGATGAGTTAACTTACTTGCTAAATTTAAGGCAATCGGTTTCCTTAAGTTTTTTATGTAAACCCAACAGTTTAATTAAACTTTCTAAGTAAAGCGTATGAAAACAGTATAATTTCTGGACTGCCAACACTGATTATCTCATGTGTAAATAGTTATGTTTAGTTTGTTGCTATGTAAAGGACAAAACAAAAGCATTAATAATCTCATGATTATTATATAGAATTCATCTATTTAAAAATAATTCATTACAAACAGATTTCGAGGCATTTCTTTTTTTTCCACAGCTGATGTATTTTGCTTGCTTTAAAATAAATGTCTCTTGTTTAATTGAGTTTTATATTGGAGTCTTTTTCTGCTGCCATTGTTTTCCTTGGATTTGCTTCTCAGTTCCATGCAATTTTAAGTTTTTCTTGGTTCATTCCATGTTTTACAGGCAACCTCTCTCATGCTAATTCAGATTTGCACAGTTGGTTTTAAATTAATCTGGTTTATTTTAATTCAAGAATCCATAGTCCAGGTTTTAGTAATCTGTATTTAATCTGTGTTCCAGAAAGCCATTAAACCACCATTTTAAACCACAATTAACTATTCTGGATTAAGGGCTATCCTGTTTTTAATTTAAACCTTGTCCGGGAAACAGCCCCATAAAACAGCAAGATGAACACACACATGCACAAACCATTGCCTGTGCTTGCACACTAATTCATTGTACTCTCTTCAGCCCATGGCCTGCAACATTCCCAACCCAATAATGGGCTCTGTGCAGTGACAATAGAACTCATTACTTTGGTCAAATGACTTTATATACAACCTAATACGTGGCACAGGCAGACTCCACAGGGAGAGCTGGGGCAGGCTTCATATTGACCATGAAATATTTAATGCGGAGGATGACAATTCAATGCTGCAGCACCAGCAGTTAAAGCCACTGCAGCAATCTCCAGCCTTGCTGCAGTTCAGACAGGAAATAGAAGCACTTACCGTTGAGATGTTTCTTAGCTCACAGTATATCACAAGCTTATTAATTATCTGCTGTGAATTAAAGGGACCACACTTGGCAGAAATTAAAGAGGAGATTGTGCTGTTGTTTATATATGTTCCATCCTATAATAATTATTTTGTTTAGCGATTATTTGAACAGACACAGGATCTAATTAGGGTAAGCTGAGGTTATAAATTCACTGTGCTGGTGGAATATAGAGAGTCAAGGATACAATGCTTTATGGATGTGCCCGAAGCCAAAATCTGAATTTAGAAAGGAATGGAAAATGAAAAACACGTTCTACAGAGTCACTAAAAGGACAAGGTTTGGCTTGCTGTGGTAATCGGTTATATTACAGTATATCAGATTTCACTTATCATGAGAAGATAGTATGGAGAGATGACCAACAGGATGATTTCGGAGGATTATAAACACAAATGATTGCCTTGCAAGTGCTTCCGCTTTCCGTATTCTTCAAAAAGCTTACGCTGTATGTCCTACGCCTTCCCTATTCAACTTACGGAACGAACACAGCGCCAGTTCCATTTTTTCCATACAGCATAAGGCGTATGGAATAAGGTGTGCAAGGCGATCATCTGTTTATATAAAGCATATACAGTTGTATTTTTTTTAGAAAATGACCAATCTTTTCGGTAGATAAGACCCTTATTTCTCGTCTGGTATCGTTTAAAGCCCTTTGAAGCTGCACTGAAACTGTAATTTTGACCTTCAACTGTTTGGAGACCATTGAAGTCCACTATAAGGAGAATAATCCTGGAATGTTTTCATCAAAAACCTTAATTTCTTTTCGACTGAAGAAAGAAAGACATGAACATCTTGGATAACATGGGGGTGAGTAAAAAATTTAATCAAAGGAAAATTTAATTCAGAAGTGACTGTGTGGTCAGTACTGCTGCTCCCTATACACAGAGTAAGTGTGATCGCGAATTCGAGAAAGTAAATAGCGAGTACGCATTCAAAAGCGATTTTAATGCACCGCATATTTATAGAGGGTTCCTGATGCCTGCAAATTATATACAATACAATTACTTTTGAAAGAAGTCTTTAGTCTCTTATGCATTTATTTGAATAATTTAAAATAATTTATTATCAGAATACAGTAAAACACAGTAATATTATTTAAAAATGTTTTTTATACCTGTAATGGTGAAGCTTAATTTTCAGCAGCCATACTCCAGTCTTCAGTGTCACATGATGTCACACTAGTTAAATATGGTAGATAAAACAAATATGACAGTTAAAAATACACAAAACTTTGCTAAAAACTGATTGGAGCTTTTCATCTCATGACGGTGATGTGCTGGGAGATCAAAATTTTATATTTTTCTTAAGTGCGATTGCAGTAATGTCAAGGAGAGGGGTCACTTCTTTTTACAGTTGGCCATTATGGAACATAATCATGCGTTCTCTCAGGGACACACGGCCCAGCCTCTAGCACTCGCTGTTATCATGTCTCACAATTTCTCTTGATTGCATTGCTTGCTGCCTAGTGTTGAGATGCATATGCCAAGGGCAGTCGAAGTCATGAAGCTTTTCGAGATCTTGAAATGGCAATTTCCTGTGAGTTAAAGGTCAGTCTCATGAAGATCTCTTGCAAATATCACAATACAGGAAAAGAGAGGTAGGCTGCTACCTCCCAAGTGTCATCTCGATCATCTTGGTTTGCAAGTAATTTATCATCTTTGCATAGTAATTAAAGTTTTTTTTTTTTTTTTTTTCTTTGGTTTAACTCAAAAGAAGATTTAAGTTTAAAAAAAAGTTTAATGTTGGTATTCAAACAGTTGGTGCTATAGCCTTTGACTTCCATATAGGGAAAAAAAAAAATAAAAAAAATACTATGGAAGTCAATGACTACCGTTAATTGTCTGGATGACGGCATTCTTTAAAATATCTTCTTTTGTGTTCAAGAGAAGAAAGAAACTCATACAGGTTTGGAAAAACATGAAGGTGAGTAAATGATGATACAATTTTCAGTTTTGGGTGAACTATCCCTTTAATGCATTAAGTCATGTCAAAGTTAATAATATTTATTCAGCTGCAGTATAACAGTGTATCAACACTACACTGTAAAAAAATGCTTTTTCAAAGTTGTAAATAAAACAAAGTTTACTGGAGTACTTTTCACAAGAAAATACTATTTCAGTCTATCAATGTGGAACTGTATCAACACTGTACTGTACTTTTTTTTTTTTTAATTGTAAATAAATCAAAATTTACTGGAGTACGTTTTACAAGAAAATACTTTTGAGCGAAAATCATTCAAAAGTAAATTCAACACCATTTTTGTGTAGGATTTCAATTTTATATTCTGAAATTCTATTTTTAGTGACATAATATTTTCATTTTCATTCATATTTACACACCACACACACACACACACACACACACACACACACACACACACAAAAAAAAAAAAAAAAATGCTGGATTAAAAACAACCAAAGTGGAAATGGACAAACCCAGCAATTGTGTTGTTTTATATTTTGGGTTCAAAACTACCCAGCAGGTTGGGTAAACATGTGACCCAACCACTGGGTAGTTTTATTTAACTCAACTATTGTTTAAAAATTACTTTATTGCTTGCTTAAAATTAACCCAAAATATGTTGGAAATTAACATTTATTAATAAGTTTAATGAATAATTAAACAATAAACATTTATTAAATTGCTTATTAATAAATGCTCACCTTTTGGATATTATTGTTGCCTCTAGTATCTGATTTTTAATTTCCAACCTAATGGGGGTTCGTTTTAAGCCAGCCATGTAGTAATTTTTAAACAATAGTTGGGTTAAATAAAACTGTCCAGCACATTTAACCCAACCGCTGGGTTAAAAACCCAATTGCCGGGTTTGTCCATTTTCAACCCAACTTGGGTTGTTTTTAAACAGCATTTTTGTAAAGTGTAGATTTTGCCACTTTTCGTTTGCTAAACTAACATCCTGGAGTGTGGGTCACTTGTGAATCTCATGCCTTGCATGTATCTCAGACAGGTGAACATATTGAAAGGACACGTTCTGGCACATTGCACCCTCATTGTAACCTGAGAGCAGATGAAGGCGCAGAGAGAGGCCTTTAGGGCATCATTTCAAAGCCAGCCATGGCACGGGTGTTTGTTTGAAGCTAAGAGTGAGAGAAACCTGCCTGAAGAGTAAAACAGACGGTTGTTAAGTGTTCCCCTACCTCCATATGAACAGCCGAGCCGGGGTTTGAGCCCCTGGGTTATGCGGCCCTCCCTCTGCCAATGTCTTAGACAAGCTTAAGTAACCCTGGTCCTCCCTTAAATTGTTTGTGCCACATTGCTTACAATAATTAGAGCAAATTGAGTCAGCTCCTCATTAGGGCTGGATTTGTTTGTTGAGGAATGTGGTGTGACTCTCAATGTTCCCCCCCGTCTTGAAGGGAGTTATGCGCAGAATAGCTGTTCGTAAAGCCTAGGGGAGCTGTTGAACGTTGTAACCTATTTGCTTGCAGTCTTTGTTCCTTATTTGAAAATGTGAGTGAAGAAAATACACTAAGCAATTAAAAACAAAGAGGAATTCTTGGCAGTGCTGTTCAAGTGATTTGCATATAGCCTTAAAATGTGTATGCCTTATAGGAATGTGGTGATTTTAGCCTTATTTCTTCTAGCAAAAAGAGAAATAGGCCTGCATTGTACACACAACAATAACGCACCATTCGTGCCCTGGATTCCATGATATCGACTCAGTGACAATGCGAAAAACATTCTTTGTTATGTCAAATTACTTGACAGTCTTGTCAAGGGTATGACCATGTCTGCTCGTGAACACAGAGACTCAGTCATGCTTGGCCCTTTGAATTGTCATTTATTTAGGGAAGGCAGCTGTAATCATTGCATCGGCAGAGGTGGAAATTGACAGTAACTTTGAGTGTCAGACACACTGCAGGCCTTGATGAAAACCAGCAGAGGATTTCATACACTAACACTAAGGCAGAATGACAAAAATCTAATTGGAAGGATGACATTGCGGAGCAGCACAGTGGAACACAAAATATCTTGCTGTCTAGTCATTTTTTCAGATGGTACAAAAGACAGTCTAGAGTAAAGTAAATTTTTGTCATGGTTTATGTTTTAATAGTTCACACAAAAATGTTATTGTTTACTCACCCTCATCTCATTCCAATAAACCTGTTTGACTATTACGATCATACATTGAAAGTCACTGTATAAAGAAAAACAGAATGTTTTCTTTTGTGTTTCCTGTTTACAACTAGTATTACGATTTGGTTGATCAGATCACAAGTGGACAAGAGAGGGGCTTCTTCAGAAGTTTTGATTTAATAGACGAAATAACTGTGCGCAGTTTGCATATGAACCTGACCGGAGACTACGGGAAAACATACAGTGAACATCAGCTTTCGTTTCTGCTCTGACAGCCACGAGACCGCGCTGAAGATGGAAACTGCATGTTAGAAAACAGAAATATTTGAGAACATTGTGCTTAGTACATTTTTCGTCTTTAAACCAAACTCATGGCTTCAGCCGGCAAAGTTTACATCCCGTCTGGCTAGCACGCTTCCCATAATGTTTATTCTGTCAATAGTCGGAGAATAGGCAGTTTTTAGCGGCTGTTCGAACACTTTCGACCACATGAACTATTCTTTTAAGACTTGTAGTAGCAATCATAATAATAGTCTGTTTAAATTCTAATTTCATCAGTCATGTGTTTTAATCTGTATTGTTTGTTTGGACATGTATTAAATATTGTTTGTGCACTGTATAAATTTGATGCTATTACCTGTGGGACAGTCATTGTGTATCTGACAACCTACAGTTGGCATTGGATTGACCCCTGTCATTTTTGCCCAGTTTCACAGACAAGGCTTAAGCCTAGTCTCAGACTAAAATGCATGTTTGAGCAGTCTTAATTGAAAGAAACTTGACTGACATATCTTAAAATATGTCAGTGCCATTGTTTTGTATCAAGATGCACTTCAGTAATATATTTTTTTAAGGCACGTTTATAAAAGCTCCTTAAATTTCCTAATTTAACTAAGGCCTACTCTGCTTAGTCTGTGCAACCAGGACTTTGCCTGCTAATCTTGGTTTTGTTGTTCATTATTTAATATTAATGCCCCAAGCTCAAAGGTCTCAAAGGCATTTGTTTGTTCACATTCTTCAGAATAAGGTGTCTGAGCCACCATGCGGTCTGAATGATGGGATATGACAAAAGAGAATCGGTAATGCTATCAGTACCATCAACTGCTGTTCTGCTATATAGATGTCATGGTATGAAATATTAAATTAATATTTTACTTTTGTACAAAGTACCAAAGAAATGCATGTTTATACAGAGAGGATTGTTTACAGTCCCACATACTGATCTGAAGATAACGGGGGATTATTTGTAATTACAAGAGGCACCAGATGAACTAGTTTATGGAACTGAGCACTAATGAATTAGACTGATTCAGCTGCTCTTATCGCTCAGATTTACATGTACACAAATAAATAAAACACATAAACAGAAACAACTGACAGCTGAATGACAAATGAGTTGATGGATCATAAATGTCTTTAAAGCTTTCATGATTCACCATAGACTGACTGATACATTGAGGCACTGACATCCATTTGCTGAAAACTCGTGTTCTCGCTCAGTCATTCAGTAAGCTTCTATCTAAAATAAAATACCTTTAATCATGCACTTTATACAAGTGAAAAAATGACCCCCAGTCTTGTCTTTGAATGAAGTGTAAATTGTTGTCATTAGCAATGAGTTAAAAGCAATAATCTACTGAATTAGTAATGATTCAGTTAGCATTCTTCCTTTAACTGCCATTGAATTAAACCAAAAATGGCACATAATCATACCTTGTCATAACAAAGTGCTATGTCATTTCCTTTCTTTAACAGTGCTGAAGATGTGGAGATTTAATCAAATAATGCATGTTCATTTTTTATATATATCATCAGTCCCATGACCATGGATCAATCCTCAATGCAATCTCTCTACACTTGTTTCTGTATCTTTTAAATTGATACATCGAAGTAACACTTCTTTTGAAAAGGTGTCCGTTGCTGTTCTCATATTTCCATATTTTCAATTTTCACCTCACCCGTGGTCAGAAGTTACCAAACCGACAAACACAATGCATCTCTGACATGTACTCTGACAAAATGATATGGCGTTAGTGATCGTACACTTTTGAATCCGTCGCCTCTGTGTCACCCCTGGGGATTGAAACAACTCCTACCTATCAAAGTGGATCTTGGTATGAGATAAAATGCTCAGTGAAAGATACGAGTATGAGCGTGTGCACATGTGCCTTTGTGTATGTATGTGTATTGTGATTTGATGGACATTCAAAATGGATATTAATACCAGCTGTAAGTAAAGAGAAAAACTTTTGCATTTGCTAAAATTGCTGATTTGTTGTCTCGGGTCATTCTATGGGAATTTGCAGTTTTAATTTCTTTTGCCTTTCCGCTTTCTCTCTTTTTCTCAAGCACTCCACCTCATTCTCGTGGGCCCACTGTCATTATAAGCCACTTTGACTGATATTTGCTTTTGGTCTGACTTTGAGCATGCTGACTAAGCATCTGATGCCTATGATTACTTCTCAAGTTGTTTGGAGGAGTAACAGCCTACAGCTGCTGATAGCCACAAGTTCCGCCCACCCCATTCTGGGGTTAATTTACTAGATTGTGGGCTTCTCTCTCCATAGAAGTGGATCTGTCATGGGACTCAGAAAGCTATACCATTTTTGTCCCCGAGATTGCTATAATCAGAGCAAAGTCACAGTTTCAGAGTTCATTAGTGTAAAGACGTGATGGGGGTAAGTTTGCATATAGCAAATATTCGCTCTTGACGCTTCTTGATGTGTCACACATAGAGAGGGATTATGTTCAAACGAAGAGGACATAACTGATAATCTACTTAGAGCTGCACTGAGCTTTTCATATGCATTAGAATAGTTTAATTCCTTTGAACCTGGTGCATGCGTAGCTTTCTTCATCAAAAAGTGACCCCACACATTCTAATTAGGAAGAATCAACATGGCTTCTATTCAAGAGGATGGGAACGTGGAAGCTAAAATGTAACGCAGAGCTGATGCAATGTTCATTAGAGTCTTGTAAACATTCTTCCGCTTTTAAGTGCTCTATTGAAATAGCTTTGATCCTTAACTTAGTGCTACACAGTTGATGCTAACATTTCAAACCCTCTTTGATCTGAAGTGTACCACAATTTGGAATTTGCCAGCACTTAACAAATGTTACTGAGTATTTTGTCACTAATTAATTTCTTCCTTAAAATGTGAATTTATTAAGCTCTTAGAATTCGCCCATATATAAATATAAAAATAAGAATTGGGGGAGAAATGGGAAAAGTAAAGTCTTTATTTTCTTTGTGTTCTCGCCATTTTCTTGCCTTTAAATAGACAGAGCAAAAACATTCAACAGAGTTCCCTTGAGGGCTTTGAAAGGTCCGTCAACTTCTGTCCTTCCCAAATATTCTGAGCAATGAACATGAGGTAAAGTGTGTCAGTGGTGTTGTTGTTGTTGCAGCACTACCATTAATAGCAGTGGAAGGTCAAGGCTTAAAAAAAAGGGGAAAAAAAAAAAAAAATAGAGCTCAAGAGGACTGTGGGATGATATACCTCAGTTTATACAGCTGAGGCCTCATTATGGATCCACATTTGATGTTCGTAAAATCATCTTCACTAACCCTTTAAATAATTATAAGAATTAGTAATTGGGAACTTTTCATTAATACTAATGTGGACACTTACTGAAAATCTTCCATTCCCTAAATATAAAAAATGATGTCTCTAGTCTACCACAGAGAATTCCTTTGTACATTTTTCTTTAATTTTCCTTTTTTAGGTTCCTAATAATCATCCTAATAATGAAAATAAAACATAAACATGTGAATAATGCTCTTTATTTAGGTTTGGTAACAGTATTGAAAGTATTTGTGCATCCTTGTGATAGCATTTACAGTAAAACAGGCTATTAATACAAAATGAAAAGAAAATTGTAATGTATGTGATAGATATAAGTATAATGTATTTAGCCTGTAAGTTACTGAAAACTGAAGTTTTGAAGTCTACAATGTTGTCAAAATAATGCCCGTTCACACAGATTCACGAGGATGACACGAGGATAAAAATGTTGTATTATGCATGCCAGGCCAGTAGTTGAAGTCACTTTGCAAGGAAATATTATGCACCTATAGACACATTTAGAACATTTGCTAGAATTTTCAAAACTCAAAGCTTCAAATTTATGTTTTTGTAGTTTATACAGAGATGATAATAGTATCGTTTTCAAAACTTGCTCTTTGAAAGTCATTTTCAAAAGTTTGCATTTTCAGGTCCCAAGAACGTTGTTATATCATGTAAATGTACAGCCAAAACGCACAAAAAGTTTTTAGTTGAAAATGGTGTCACGTAAATGGCCCCTAATATGCCAACAGACAGTAGTGGCTCTTTGAGGTCACTGGAAGGAATGGGTGGGCTGGAGTCATGCACAAATCCCGATGCGGCTGTCCTTGCCTGCTTGCCTGGTAACAGGAGTGTGAAAAGACTATGTTAACAGGTTTTGCTAGGTCAAGTTTGTTGTTTTTTTTTTTTGTTGTTTTTTTTTTGTCCTGCAGCAATGACAAGGCTGTCACAGCGATGGCCTGCGTTGTACTAGCAGTTGTCATAGCATACTGTGATGCAGCTGTTGAGTGCGCTGAGAACATGTATAATCAGTGCAATTGACTGCATTCAGTTGCCTGTGGAGAGTGAATTGACATTCGTCAACTGAAAGTGCATTCACTCCATCAATATATGCACAAAATCTTTGATGTACAAGATTGCGAGGCAGGTTTGATAAATCCATTGGTTGTGACTTCAATTGAGGCAGCACAAAATGATTGGGCTCTTGGTGAGAAATGTGTGCAGTAATGTGTGATTTAACTGATGACAGTTTATTGTTCATTCATCTTTCAGGTGACAGCTGACAGCCACTGAGTTCCTGGCAGCTCACATCTCCAACAAACCTATCATGTACCTATCATGTCAACATTATCATGACCATATCCAAGTCTATGACTATCCCAGGAGTCTCAGAACATGAGGCAGTGCTACACTCAAAAAAAACATTTCAGACTAAACATAAGTTTTATGTAATTGAATTACATATAAAATTTCCATCCATTTGGATTACATAGTTTTTACATAAACAAACTAAAAAACTTAATGTGATTCATATTTGTAAGTCATATGTAAATGAAATAGGTAAGATTTTATCTAATAGTATGCCCAGGCTATATAACACTGCTTAAGCCGAGTTCAGACTGCACGATTTTAGCCCCGATTTTGGGTCGCCGACAGGTTTTGAGAAATCGCAGACAAATGCCCGAAATCACAAGCAAATCGGAGCTCGTTCACGCGAGTGACAATCACGCAGTGTGAATGGGCAAAGATGCGATCTGAGAGAATCGCCGACGAGTCGCCGACACCTGTGAGATATTTGGCATGCTAAATATCTGGACCTGTTGCCGATTCAAAATCCTGCTGTGTGAAAAGTGTTCTGACTGAAAACTACATCGGTGATGACCGACAGCCAATAAGAGAGCAAGATACAGAGCAGCGGGGAGTTCGGGGAGGAGTTATAGACCACAATATCAGCAAGCATGGCTTCGTTTCAGATAAACATTACAATTCTATCAAACAGAAACAAAGCACAAACCTTTGCTTGACCATCTGCAACAGCAGCACATTGAAAAGTTATGTATTTACCTCCAACTCTCATTGCAGAACACACAATCCACAGTCTCCCCAACCATTTCCTCCTCCATATTCTTTTTTTCTTTTTCTTGTTTTCGCTGCAAATCAGCGCACCGGCAATTCATATTGCAAGCTTCTTGCCGGCTACCGTTTTTAATAATAATAATAACTCCAGTCTTGCGTGATATCGCGTTGTTTCCTTGTCACATCTCGCGTGTGTTTTGGTTGTGAAACGTAGTTTGCATGCCAGACAGAGTTGTCGGCGACTCTTCCTATTGTAAAGTCATGCAGTGTGAAACCTTCTGTCGCCGATCCATCGTGCAGTATGAACACAGCAGCGACTGAATGCTGGCCAAGATAGTCATGCAGTGTGAAAAGAACAGTGACCCGACTGCTTTGAAAATCGTGCAGTCTGAACTCTGCTTTAGTGTTCATGTGTTTGCGCACTACATTGAAGCAGTGTCAGAGTTAATGAGATAATGAAGTGATTAATTGAGTGATGATTGACCATTATTGAAGACACCTGATGATAACAAGCAGAATCACCAAAGGAGAAAATCACAATTTTTAAGCCACCATCGTGGAGATGAGGGTTTGCTTTAGTTGGGCTCTTGACCCTTGACTATTTAATATTAGATTTTTTTGGGCTGTTGTAACAGCTAGTCAAGCAAAGAAAAAAGATGATCAGGTAGTATTGGTTATGTTTTCACATCATCATTGTTTGACCTGAATCACTGAACTCATTTAGAGCCCAATCTCTGAGATAGATTTACATATTGATTACAGCAGGGGTCCAGTCCTGCTCTGGAGGGCCACTGTCCTGCAGAGTTTAGTTCCAACCTGCCTAGAAGTTTCTAGCCTGTAGTAAGACCTTGATTAGCTGGTTCAGGTGTGTTTAATTAAGGTTGGAGCTAAACTCTTCAGGACAGTGGCCCTCCAGGAACAGGATTGGACACCCTTGGATTACAGCATCATCGTGATTCTACAGCAGAAGATCAGCTTTATCAATATAATCTGAAAAATCTCTCAAAAGTTCTGATAAAAAAAAAATAATAATGCATTTAGAGGCACAGACATCATGAATCAGTCTGTGAATCTCAACAGTGGTGACCATCAAAAAGCATGTTGCAGTGCATTCTGGGAGCCACCAATCAAAATTCATCTATGGCTCCCATCATGCATTGCTGCATGAATAAATTATGAACTGAATTGTCTTAGTAATTTCCTTTATTGTCACTATTTTGTTTTTCTGTGACTTTTTAGTAGCTTGTTTTCTGATGTTCAGAGTTGATCTGTTTATCAGAATATGTTGCTTGTCACCGTCATTGAGATTCACATGCTGATTCTTGATGTCTGTGTGAGCCTAAAAGAAAGACTTTAATTTTTTTATTCACAACAACTTTTGAGAATAACTTTGGATTATATTGAATAACAGTGCTGCTGCAATCAATCGTGTAAATTTATCTCAGAGATTGAGCTCTAAATTAGTTAAGTTATTCACACAAATAATGATTATGTGAAAACATAACCAACACCACCTGATCATCTTTTTTCTTTGCTTGACTAGCTATTACAACAGCCCAAACAAAATCTAATATCCAATAGTCAAGGAGCCCAGCTAAAGCAAATCCTCATCTCCACGATGGTGGCTTAAAAATTGTGATTTTCTCCTTTGGTGATTCTGCTTGTTATCATCAAGTGTCTTCAATAATGGTCAATCATCACTCAATTTATCACTTATCTCATTAACTCTGACACTGCTTCACTGCTATATGTAATTCACTTACATAAAACTTATGTTTAGCCTGAAATATTTTTTGAGTGTAGAGGCCATTTTTCCCACAGCAGTCAATTCTCCAATGAATCCAGAGATGTAGCCTTCACCTTCCTTTAAGAAGGAATTTTTTTTTCTTCTTCTAATATAAAACTCTGTCTTGTTTCTTATTTGGGTGGCCTTTAGGACAGGGGCCTTTGTTTTGACTTTTCATATTGTGTTTTTATTTTATTTTCAGTTGTGTGTGAGGCCTGCAGAGCTACTGTAAATTTGCACTTAGTAATACCCAGGAGAAAAAAAAAAAAAGTATACTTGAGTGCATTAAAATATACTTAAGTGAAAGCAAGTACATTTGTAGTACAGTCTTTATTTTGCTGCTAAATAAAAGTGTCAAAGTTATACACTATAAATACACTAATTCAATGTATATCTGTACTTCAGTAGTACTTCACTGCACTTGGAAAAGTATGCTAAATACCAAAACTACTTAAATTGATTTTTAGTGCAATGAAATAAAGTATACTACCACAAAAAATATACAGAGGAGTTTTATTTGTGTATTTGTTAAAAGTGTGCTTTCAGTGCCAAACCCAGAGTTTCCCTCATTTCAGGGTTAACATACTCAGAGTTTTCAATTAACCTCCTTTCTGAAACACGCCCCTGTTAATTCATGAAATATTGTACCTCTATTGCTGAATCCCAATCAGTTTTGTTGTGACGTCACAACAAAACATTAGCATATTGCCTGCCCACTTATTGCACGCAGATGCCAGGGAAAATTCATTTTTTACAAAGTTTCATGAGTTCACATGTACATATAATTAAAGAATAAAAGTTATGCATATTTGGCGTGCTGTCCGTGGGGGGTGGCGGGGTCAGAGCTCGGAATATTAGCCCGAAACCCAGGGTACTTCCCCCAGTGTGGTAAAAATAGATAAATCTAGAAGTGAGGAGATGGGGTGGAGGAGGGATGCTGATAAACAGAAGAAGTCTGCTGTATTTATACCTCTTGTTATTGGTTGAGTTGATTAACTGAATGCTCTCCACCTGTGCTAATCAGGTTAATTATCTGAACCTGCTCCTCCCAAATCTTGTTAATAAAACATAATTTTGTATGTTATGTTGAGTAATGTACATCCTATAGTCTGTATGTCTCATGCTAATCGGCTAACTCACGTTTCTGTAGTTCTGCTATGGGTACAATATTGTCTAAAAATGTGTCGATTAATGCAGCTTGTCTGTATTATTACTTGGAGTAATGATCAAGGATAGAGCACAACTTTTGTTTACACAGTCTAATGCATTATCAGCTATTCACGTTTGTGCTCGGCTAACGTGGGAGTTTACAACATACAAAACAAACTGTTTGTTTTTCCTCTGCGTTTTTATTATTACAATAGAGTGGAGCTCTATCTGTATTGTAATAGGATGTTAAGATGCTAGTCCGCGCTAACTACTTGAAGTATTAAATATTGTTATCAGAACATGTTTAAGCAGAGCTCTCATCACTGAGTTGTAAATTATTAAAAAATATATTATTTATTATTAATAATTTAATAATAATATTTAATGCAAAATAATCCCCCCCCCCCAAAAAAAATAAATAAATAAATAAAATAAAATATTAATTTAATTCTAAAAGTAGCCTCATCACCATCATCATCATCATCATTCAGATAATCGCAGAAGGGGCTTGAGATTGCCGGGCCTGGTATGTGCTATTTGCAGGGCGTCATTTGCATGTGTTGTGGACTTTTGCAGCGCGTTTCTGTATTTTGCAAGTGTTGTGGACTTTTGCAGCGCATGTGTTGTCAAACTGATGAAGATGTTTTTTTTTTATTTGCTAGTGTTTTTTCTATTTGCATGTGTTCTTCATTTGCAGCGCGTTGAGCTCTCTCGGCCACTGTAATAATCATACATAATATACATAATACACATGACGAATGCCTATGCACGTGAAAAATAGTAGTTGGTAGAACAAATAATCTCAGAACTGGTTTAATCACTGAGCTGGAGTCAATAATGCTAAGAGGATGTACAGTTGTGTCGTTGTCTTTGGTGAGACTGCAATAGGCTGCTTGAAATTTGTGCCAACAGGCTTTTCTGAATGAGAGATTTCTGAACTGAAAGAAAGTGCAGAGGATGACAATTGCATGAGTCAAGACTTATATTTGCCGCTTTAATTTCAAAAGAAGCGAAAGTAATTTATTGACTGAGTGCACAGAGTCCTGTGGGCATATCTCTGCTACGCCTCTCATTCAGCACTCTGCGGCACGTCTGGTGGACTCGTGGGGTGTGGGTATTTTAGGCTATTGTGCACTCGCTGATTGTAAGATGTGCTGTAATGATTAGAGCAGCTTATCTGAGCTGTCCTTAATTCACCTGAGACAGAAAGTATTTGCATTCAATCACGACCCATAGGTCCTAACAACTTGATTAGGCATTTACCCTCAAGAGTACAGTCGCTGTGTACCAAGCAAAAGATGCAATCATTGCTATATGGCAGCAGTTATTTTACATTTCTACCCTAAAGAATAATAATAAAAAAAATCTCCTAGAGGTGGAAAGTCTTCAGGGTCTGAATGTAAAAGTACTGTAAGCATAAACTATTTTTTTTTTTTTTTTTTTAATCATCCACAATTTAGGCACAGGTATTATAAATCATGTAAGCTCCACATGTCACCTGCATTAACAACCCTCACATTCTTTGTGGCAAAATTAATTATTAACATCTTACGACCAGACTACTGAATCAAATAAGAGTTATTGAATTTATACATAAAGTTCCAAACACATACGTATTGTTATATGCAACCGCAAGCAGCATGGCAATAATCGCTGCCATCATAACAGGCAGATTAATGGTTTTCACTGAGCAGTAAGTGGATCTACACTATAGTGAGCTCCACATCTTTCATTTCACGTTGTGCTAATTAGATTTTTTTCTCATATACAAATTGCATAAAGGACATACTGAGGTGTCCTGTTGTGGTAAATTAGCTATGAATTTATGAGCATCTTGGCTTGTGGTGCTGAGTTTATCGTAAGGAATTTGTCTGTATGTAAAAACTTGAAGCTCAGGCTGTGAATAATGTTCTCAATTCTTTCATTCTCAGCTGGAATTAATGTCTCACTGCTGTTTGTCACTATTTGAGTCATACCTGAATCACCTTGACCCATTAGGGAAGAAGATATGTGATTTTCTCCCAAATGGCCAGGGTTGGATTTCCCGAAACCTTCTTAACTCTACGTCGCTCTTAAATTATACCTTAAGCTGTACCTTAATGTTAATACGTGTTTCCCGAAACGTTCTTAGTTAAGTATACCTTCTGTAAGTCATACTTTCGTAAGGTTGGTCTGGACCCAGAGGCGTAGCAATAGGGCAGGCAATTGCCTGGTGCCCCGTATTTTGAGGGGGCCCCCGAGGGCTGGGCTGGATTTCCCGAAACCTTCTTAACTCTGTGTCGTTCTTAAATTATACCTTAAGCTGTACCTTAACGTTAATACGTGTTTCCCGAAATGTTCTTAGTTAATTATACCTTCTGTAAGTCATACTTTCATAAGGTTGGTCTGGACCACTCTTAGCGATACCTTATCACTGTTGTCAGTCAATACGAATATAATTCTGAAGCTGTAATACACCCAGTGTTCGATTAGGATAAATGGCAAAGAATAAAATGCAAAGATTCACCGCTAAATTTAAATGTGCTTTAGCGCTGATCCAGAGACAGACGCGCGCTCCGCGCTTGTCATGTATCACAACTATGCAGTTTTTAACCTCATCAGGTTTATTTTAGGTTTCAGACATGTAAATACACATTTGAATTAAGTAGGCTACTGCATAAAAAAGACATTTATTGTTTGTTAAAATCAAATTCCATACACTGATGTCTACGGAAGCTGCAACAATAACCCTTTCAATTATATATGACGAAGTGTTTTATTAATATCAGATACACATTGTGTATGAAACAATAAACTTTACTCTATTCTTCTCTCAGTTCACCAGTTCAAAACACATTAATTTCCACATATTTTACAGAATAGCCTATCATAAAATTCATGATATAGTTAACAAGTTTGTGAATATTTTGAATAAAAAAAAAAAAGAAAAAGAAAAAACGATATAAACACGATACCTAAATGTCTGTCAGCTGCATGACGCATCTCCAAGGAATTAAAACTTTGTTCTAAAATAACGGTCGCTTTAAATTCACGCTGATGGGGGCTCCGCACCCCCAGAATATAGATAAATTTTACAATATAGATTTAGTTTGCAATTTGGATTACTTGTATAACATCCCAGTCCTGATAAATGCAATTTCTACTTCTGAAGTGCTTCTTTTTATAAAGAACACTGACTTCTCACACAGAAGCAGCCCCTGTATAGAGTGAATTATCGATTCTCGAGCCATCGATATCAACCAATTCAGAACCGCTGCCATGGACAGCGTTACCTGGTAACGTCACACTTAGGAACCTCCTAAGGTATAGTTCGGGGAACACGCCTAGACGGTATATCTTCAGTTAAGGTCTACCTTTAGAGTCTTCGTAGTGCGCTAAGAGACAATGATATTGGGAAATCCAGCCCTGCTCTTTATAATAGAGTTCTGCGCGGGACTGATTTTTTTTTTTTTTCCGTCCCGCTCCCGCAAGGTTCTATTCCGAACGCACCCGCTCCCGCTCCCGCCTAAAATTCACTCTGTGTTCACCCGCTATCCGCATGTAGTGATTTTTTTTTCCCCGACCCGACGGGTCCCGCTAAATTTAGATTGTTTCCAGAATCTCGCATTTAATCTTCCCCTAAAGAAAGAGAATGATTGGGGATAACAAATATAAAATGTTGTATAGCAACATTTTTATTTGTCATTATGATGCTGTCAAGACCCTAAAAAATGTCAGAGAAAAAATGTTACGAATAATAGGCTAAATATCACAGAGAAAAATAGGCTACATTAAATCCAATCTCAAAGGTTGAATGTTCTCTGAAGGTGCATTCGCGTAGACCTCTATTTCAAAGGTTTCTCGGGACAGGGAACTGGATGCCACCACTGCAGAAAGTTTTGTTCACTTCAAGTTCAAGCACAGATGCTCTGATGTCAAAGCATCTCGGGAGTGACTGGGTTATTGTCAGACCTCCCGCTCCCGCCTAAAGTACACTATAGTTACCGACCGCAATCCGCCTTTCATTCAAAATTGAATCCCGCGCAGCAAGAAATCTTATCAGGTCTCGCGGTTCCCGCGGGAGAGCCACAGGAATGCAGACCTCTACTTTATAACCACTTTACACAGGAGGAGATGCCATTTTAGCATCATGTCCAGGGATTTAGTTGCTGGACAAATTAAGTCATTTCTGTTTTACAGTTGTTTTACATTGAAAAGCTATTGTTTTCCCAAACTTGCTTCTTCTGAACTATTTTTGACTTTTGGCCATGGGCTGGCTGTGTGGCCAGTGACTGTGAAACTAAATGTGATGGTCATTCAATGACTGCGGGGCGCTGATGCAGAGACTTTTATAAAACTGAAATGACGGATGTGTTGTCCAACTACAGGGGTTGACAGAATGAAATGTCTGTTTTGATTTTTCAACAGTTGTGAAAATCTGTCAGTAATTTCTGTGAACATGAAGGTCCAAAGGGAATTGTGGAATTGGAAGTGCAAAATGTGATTTCAGTTGGTTTTTGATGCTTTTGAGATTGAGACTGTCTGCTTTTGACTTTTGTCATGCCTTTAAGACTATTAGAACTTTAATAATGGAGATAATTTGGAGGTCAAGTTTACTATAAACAGCTTCATATTTGGATTATAAAGGATGTTGTGAAGGTTACCAAGTTGTTACCCATACAAATATGCTTTGCCCGTCTGCTGTGTTTTCCTTTTTGTTCCAAATCTTGAATATGTAGATCCTGTAGTTTAATTGGAACAACATAGCTAATTTGAAATGGGTCCTTTCTGTAATACGCCTGCATGTGGACGTTTCTTATTTACTACCTTGATGCAGCTCAGAGTCTGTTAAAAACAAATCAGCATAATTTACTTTTAATACACTCTGTTATTGCATGCTATCAAATGAGTAATAGAAGAAATTACTGAATTACCATCATTGCCTACCTTGTACCCTGTCATGTCTTGTTTTGGTGTTGGTTCATGTTCACGGTTTATGGTTTATTTTATTGTTATGCTTTGTTTGTTTTCCTTATTTGCCATGTGCTTTTGTCATGTGATTTCCTTTTGCCCTCATGTAATCATGTCATGTGCTTCCCCTGACTCATGTGTCACGTTCTGATTGGTTGTCATTGTCATGTGATTTCAGTTCTGCCCTGTCATTGGTCCTTTTATCTTGATTGTTCACAGGTGTTCCTTGTTTTGTGTGTAAACTTGCTGTGAACCCGCTCAAGGCGGTTCTATGTTAAAATGGCAGTGTCTGTCAACATTAATGGGTGGGCCCTATGGCTAATGTGACATCACACTGTCAGGGATCTGGTAACGGCTTGTTCTGAGACACTGCTTATGATTTATGGGGATTAAAAAAAAAAAAGGAGTGGTTGGATTTTTATCATTATAGGGTGGTTGTGTACACACACTGCCAACACACATTTATAGCCAAACACCATGCAAAAGTGAATTTTGCATAATAGGTCCCCTTTAACACAGAAATAAAAGTATTAACAGCTATAACCATGCATATTCTCCACTGTATGTCACCCCCTCTCTTAGGTAACAGTGGCGTATATAGCGCTTTCCATTCTCCCCTAATATCCCTATTAAGCCCCAAGGACATTACGTCATGGTGTATCACTCCTGTTATTTATAGTAAAAACTTTCACACAATTTTTATACACTTCTTTCACATTAATCGAATCAGCACCAAACATATTTCTTTCTTATCCAAAAACAGACCTTCACACTCATCCATTTTAGGTGATAGGATTAATATATGGAAAGGGTCCTCTTCATTAGGCTTCATGAAACCTCCACAAAGGTCTGCAAGTATTTTCAACTCCTCTTCTTTAAGAGCTGACCGCCACTTCATTAAAAGTTGATGAACCAACCTTATAGATTTATGCAGTGTTCACGCCACCTCGTATTTACCGTAATCTTGAGATGACAACACGTGACGTTATAATCAGAGCTGTTCACGTCCTTTTGGTCCTTGGACTGGGAATTATGCGTTTCCATGGCACCACTATCAACGCCTAAATGAATCTACAGCGGTCAGGTGGTACAAAGGCAACGTGGTACATCTGGGAGCTTTCAGAAAAACTCCCATCTTACAAGCTGTAATTACGAGCACTACGAGGACGTGAATGCTTTTGACAAGCTAGAATCTTGTAATTACAGGAATTACGAGTCCGCGTGAACACACCTTCAATCCCCACTACTTACTGCAGGACTATTGATCGACACGCTGCATGATGTGAAAGCTTCTGTTATCCATCCTCCTCCCCAGCGCCACGGGTAGAGATCTGCTACGGTGGTTCTACCATTCTTGCAGCAGCCTTTCCTTTGATTGTTAATTTTGACTAAGCTGAACAAATTATTGTATTTGCTCAGCAGCAGCAGTGTAGCGGAATCAAAATCAAGCCATGTATATTTCATGGCTCATGCCAATAAATGCTAGTTGAATTTAATCCACTCCGAGAGTTGTCATGACTGAAATAAATTTGTTTTATTTATTTAGTTTTTATTTATTTGTAAGCTATTGTGCAACAAAAGTATACCATTGTAAAAACAAATAGACTGAGAAAACATTTAGGTGAGAAAAAAAATAATAAAATAAAATAAAAATCCCCAATTTTCCCCCAATTTGCCAAGCTCTGACTACCACAGGACAATTGAAGCCACACTTGCTGTATCTGAGCCCAAGGACTCAAGCTTTGATGAACTTTTTTTTCTACCTTCTGCTAGCCAGTTTTCTGTTATCATACAGCATTACACTACAAGTCAAAAGTTTGTACACATTGCAATTTTTATGTTTTTGAAAGAAGTCTCTTATGCTCATCAAACCTGCATTTATTTGAACAAAAATACACAGAAAAGCAGTAATATTGTGAAGTATTATTACATTTTAAAATAATGGTTTTCTATTTTAATATACTTTAAAATATAATTTATTTCTGTGATGCAAATCTGAATTTTCATCAGCCATTACTCCAGTCTTCAGTGTCACATGATCCTTCAGAAATCATTCTAATATGCTGATTTATTATCAATCTTGGAAAAAGTTGTACTGCTTATTTTTTTTATAACCTGTGATACTTTTTTCAGAATTCTTTGAATTAAAAAAATAATAATAAATCTTTTGTAACAATACACACTACCGTTCAAAAGTTTAGGGTCAGGTTTGTTTGTTTTTTGAAAGAAATTAATATTTTTATTCAGCAAGGATGTGTTCATTTTTTTAATTATATAAATGTCCCCAAATTTCCAATTACTTCCATAAATTCCCATAAATTCTCGTATATTCCCATAAATGACTGTTAAGTTTCCAACTTGGAATATTTCCAAAATTCCCCAGTTTAAGTTCCCATGGAAAGTTCTAGGACATTTTTCTGCCCCTTTGCTACCCTTGTCCCAGTGTCATAAATCCTGCTTTGATTAACAGTCCAGTATTTGCAGCAAAATATTATCGAAAGGTTTCATGAATCAGTGGTTCCGTAAACCAAAGAAAGTGATATTGAATTTTGTCCGATAACAATATCAAACAAATTTCAGACTTTAAAAATGTTCTGATAAAAAAATGATGCATCCAATGTATCTATTTTTTTTGGAGTCCATCAAAAAAAGAGACTTATTGAGACCTAAGCCTCCCAAGCTCTTCAGTATCTCACATTCAACAACCTTCCAGTTTGAGTTGGATGATCTATATAAAAGTCTATGTATAAAACGCATACAAAAAGTTGCTTTGCACATTTATAAGACCCTGTCCTCCATCTTTAGATAAAAATAACAAATTTGGGATACCCAGTGTAATTTTTCCCAGAAAAAATCTATTAAATCCTTCAAAATATCTGAGAGTAGACACAAAGGAGACACGTACTAAGTGATTCCACAAAGAGGAAGCCACAAGGCTGTAAATAATTAGTGTACAACATCTTTGGAATCAACCACTTCCATTTACTTAATCTCCCTTTTACTTTTTCAAGAACATCATCCCATTTTTTTTTTTTTTTTTTTTAACCAAAAAAGTCATCACCTAGAAACACTCTCAGATATTTAAAACCTCTTCTAGAGAGACAGAATGCTCTCAGATTTCATTAAAAAGCTTTTCATTTGTGTTCCAAAGATGAATGAATGTTTTACAGGTTTGAAATGATTTAAGGGTGAATAATTAATGAATTATCATTTTTGGGTGAACTAACCATTTAATGTTCTTCTCAGTTTTTTTTTTTTTTTTTTTTTAATTATAAACACAAATTAGCATGTGAACAGTGACAAAAAGCGTAGATAAATACAGTGTTAACTGTTTAATGTTCTTTTATACAGTAAAAACTTGTCATGTTATCTTTTTAGTGATAATTGCCTCTTTTCTATGATAATGCCATAATGCATCACAGACATGACTGAAGTATAGAATAGAGAGAAGCTGTTAAGAAACATGTTGTTTCATGTTGTTTAAAATACATTCTTAAACACCATGTGATTTTAATTTTTTGTTAATTGTTCATAAAATAGCAAAAGAAGCCAAGACATAGGCTGAGAAGTATATTTATGCCATTATATTTTTAAAACAATCCTCTTTGTGATTAAGCAAAACTATTCAGGAAAGATCAAACCCTTAAGGTAATGAACAATCCTTGTTAATGCTTATGTGTGCACAACAGAAATGTGCCACCCCATTAAATGCTCTGTTTGCACTTAACAGTCAAAAAAAAAAAAAAAAAAAAAAAAAAGGTTCAATGCATTGGCATTGCAAGAGTATAATGATTTAGTCTATATTCTTATTGACTGTGTTAACCAATCAGTTATGTTCCATACAGAGACTGTATGTAATTACAAGTTACATCATTCCACCAGTAGTTGGCGACAGATGACTGTATTTATGAGTGAGCTATTTGAATCATTCACTGATCCGATTCGTTCTAAATCACAAATTCATTCAGGAACTAAACAAACAACTCATTCATTAAGCTAATCATTCATTAAGCTAATTCATTCAAATCGGTGAAACCACAACTATTGCATGTTGCTCGGAGATGTGAAACTTCAATCTACTGCATGCTTTTTGTTGGCGGAGCAAAATAAAGTAACTGACAATACTGTGCCTAAAATGTAAGTTATTCAATATTAAGTTCTTGTTCATTGTACTGATGTATACAGCAGTATCACACTCGTAATTATGCTGCTGGTCCAAGCATACCATGGAAATAACATTATATCTGTCTTTAAAGGCAACAGTTGCAAAGTTTGTCAACTTACTTCTGAACTTCTGAAGTTCTTGTGAAGTATTGAAAAATGAAGTATTGAGTTTCTTGATTGTATTTAAGTAGACGATTACGCTGACTCAAACAGCTGTGGAATGTGTGGGAGTCATTTCACCTCTCAAGAAGTAAATAAACCATTTAATATACTATAATATATCCTGGTGAATTCTTTCTTACTTTAACAAATGGTAAGGTACTGTATAGACGATGCATCAAAAGCATTGCATTTTTCATGCAGCTTTACATGACACACACAAAGAGGAATCACACCCCAGCCCTGTCTCAAAGCACTCACCACTATCACCTTGCCCACATGTCAGTCTGCTAGCAAGCCAAATGAGGTTAGCGTGTCACTTTGAGGAGGAAAATCTATTTCAGAAAAGCTTTTAGGGGGCAGGTGTGGGAGTCTCTTGCCTGCTTCTGTGATCCATGACACAGCTTGGTTTTACAAGGTGCTCTTTTCACTGTCATCCAACTGGAAAATACCTGTCACCTTTCATGTATTCATCCCATTTTTCTCTCTTTGTCAATTTTAGTTGTGCTGCCTTGCTAATATAAAAAATACCCAATGTTTCCTCCACATTCCAAATGCAATGCAAATTGCTCATGGTATGGTGCATTCAGAAAAACACTTTATTTGAGATTAAAAGCAAAAGCAAATGAAAGCAAAGATGGAGGGGACGATGAACTGCCTGCCACTTATAAAAAGCGACGTTGTTGAACTTTAAATAGACAGTAGTTAAAAAATGAATGAGTGAGCGTCTACAGCAAATGTAGGGACTGTCTAAAAGCCCACAAGGATTTTTGCTATGGCTTTGACTTTTCCCTGACCTATTCTGCATAGATTCAAAGATGCCAACGCAACCTGTGACGGGAGCCAGAACCATAATGTGTTTTAAAACCAAGCTGTTCTCTGTCCCTGTTAGGTTTATATATCATACAACATGCATGACTTGCAAATGGGAAAGAAAAAGGGCATTGCTTGCATGTGGCATTGCATGTACAAAATTCTCCCAAGAGCTTATGGCATCACACAAATGTTATAAACTGAGCTCAATTCACTTTATTCATAGTACAATGCAAAACTAAAAGAAATTTATGCTGAAGTGAATTTGTGGATGTGCCAGTGGCTCTGCTTGTGGTTTTGAGATAAGACAAAAACAATTCGAAAATGCATGATGGAGAGAGACAAGTTGATCTCCAGCCATAAGTTACAACTCATCTTTTTTTTTTTTTTGCATTGAACTCCCTTTGCATGACAGACTTTCCTGCAGTGGAACAATTCCCAGACCTCTTTCAGTTGCTGATCTAGTCTGAGTTTACCCACAGCTATGGATCTAGTGAGTCACTTCTCAAATCTGTCACTGTCAGGTTTCCAGGCAACAAGGAAAGTAGAAACAAGTTACAGCAGACAAGTTACATTTGTAAGTTAATTATCAGAGTACACAGTTTTACAGGTACAGATGTTAGGGTGAATATGTAGAGAATTATAAATATGAAGAGGATTTTGAAGTGTGTGTGTGTGTGTGTGTGTGTGTGTGAGTGAGTGAGTGAGTGAGTGAGTGAGTGAGTGAGAGAGAGAGAGAGAGAGAGAGAGAGAGAGAGAGAGTTTGTGTGAAGAATACAGGAAATTAGTCTAGTCCCAGACTGTCTATTCTCTGTTTGTTTGTTTGTTTGTTTTTTGTTTCTTTGATTCTCCTACAAATTCCCTCTCACACATAAACGCTCAAGCAGGGAAATTAGTCCTGACACTGAGCTTTACAATAATCATCATGAACTGATGTATATTGTAAAATAACCCTCATAAGGGCCCAGTGTGATACTTTACATAAATATTAACATGCTCATGCAAATCAAATGCAATTCAACAACATATAACACCTTTTGGGCAGCTTTGCAATTCACAGAATGTGTATGTATCATTTTGCACTACTGAAAAAGAAGTGCACTTAATTGTATTTAATGTGCACTTGCAGTGTACTTCGAATCTTAAAAGTATATTTCTAAAAAACTGTACTCACAAATAATATAATATTAATTAAATAAAAGGCCACTTAAATCAAGAGAGTAGACTTTCATGTGTTTCTTAACACACTTAAGTACTCTTTTAAAAAGTGCACTTTGTAATATGTCAAATTAAAAGATTCCTACATTTTAAATAATTATTTTAATTTATATATATTTTAATAACCTTTTGTTATGCTTTAAAGAAGTACACTTATTTTGACGTGTTGACTATCATGCAATATACTGTTTATAATTTGTAGTGCTATTCAATTTTATCAATATATTTTAAATGTAGGCTAGTTAATTGCAACTTAATCATTCATCATTGTGTAATCACAAATATATTCAAATACATGACATACAAGTGTCAATAGAAATTACATAAAAGTATATTTTAGTTTACCAAAAATGATTGTCAGTACATTCTGAGTAGCCATATTTCAAGGACAATAGAAGTAATTATAAAATAACACAAAGATGGATTACACTTTATTTTGAAGGTAGTCCACTTTAGACATTCTACTAACTACAAGTAAATTTGCAACTACATGTCAACTAACTCTCATTAGAGTATTTGTCATTTTGACCCCCCTCTATAAAATAGCGGGAAAAAAAAAGAAAAAAAATATTAACAATCAAAAATTTGAGCCGGGGACCTCTGATTGAGTTGACACGGAAAGACCCAGTAGACTTGTTAGGTTAGGGCAGATGTTCCCAAACTTTTTTTCCTGCCAAATTATATATATATTGAAAATTGTACTAATATAGTACTATTTAACTATAGCCTACTCGGTGTCTTAACTTGTTCGGCTTCATTACTTACCTTTGTACTGGTGAATCTGAGGGCGAGATATGCCTCATCATGAGATATGCCTCGTTTTGCTTTGAGCATTGCAAATCCATTTGTTCTTTGTGTCAAAGTGTTGGAGTTTGTCAGAAATAGAACAGGGCCAAAGCCACTGGAAGGCAAGCCTGCAACCTTTAGCCAAAAAAGCGTAACGACTAATGCTAACTGGCAGTACGGGCTGTACGCATTGGTGGTATGCAGTACGCAGGGAGGAGTTTTGAACGGAGACACAATGTACTGAGAGGTTCCACACATAATGCTGTTAGCTGTTACGCTTTCTCCAATGGTAAGAGATACAGACCCTCTTATCTCCCTATAACAATACGATCTCTGACAGGGCATCAGTTTATTGTCTGGGATTTGTCGTGACTCGTCACGTTTGGTTCTATGGGTTCAATGGGTTCTATTTTCTTTTGTCTCGTCGCGCAGCTTACGTCCGGTGTAGACACATTGTTTTGGTAAGCATATTCATCATCTGCTTTACATTTATCTGGCACCTGCAGTCCTTTCACAAAGAACCATGCATTGTTCATTTATATTTTTAAACGGCTCCCTGCAATACAATTCTGATTCTTCAGTTGCTCCATCTAGTGGTCTGTTATTGAACTACAACCACAACTGCTACAACTGATAACGCCCCGGGTTACTTCACTCTAACCCTGTTCCCTGAAAAGGCAGGAACGAGAAGCTGCGCTGAGTGCTGTGGGAACGTCTTTAGTCATGACTGTGTATATGTGTAAAACAACGTCAATAAAATTGACCTATATTTATAGCCTGCATGACGTCATTGGAATGTGTCGTAAGCGAGGCTATAATTAGATGTGCCACAGGTGCATATGCAGATATTTTGTCTGAAGAGCAGTCCTGGGACATCCTAGTGCGGCAATGAAGCGCAGCTTCTCGTTCCTGCCTTTTCAGGGAACAGGGTTATAGTGAAGTAACCCGGGGGGTTCCCTTTCAAAGGCTACACTTAAAGGTGCCAAGATGTAATATAAGTCTAAGGTGTCCCCTGAATGTGTCTGTGAAGTTTCATCTCAAAATACCCCATAGATTTTTTTTAATTAATTTTTTTAACTGCCTATTTTGGGGCATAATTAGAAATGCGCTGATTTAGGCTGCGGCCCCTTTAATTGCTCACGCTCTCCGCCCCCTCCCAGGCTCTCAATAGAAAGACAGTTTACAAATATCACTAAAAATATTATGTTATCATGGATCATGTCAGTTATTATTGCTCCATCTGCCATTTTTCACTATTGTTCTTGCTTGCTTACCTAGTCTGATGATTCAGCTGTGCACAGATCCAGACATTAATACTGGCTGCCCTTGTCTAATGCCTTGAACATGGGCTGGCATATGCAAATATTGGGGGCGTACATATTAATGATCCCGACTGTTACGTAACAGTCGTTGTTATGTTGAGATTCGCCTGTTCTTCAGAGGTCTTTTAAACAAATGAGATTTATATAAGAAGGAGGAAACAATGGAGTTTGAGACTTACTGTATGTCATTCCCATGTACTGAACTCTTGTTATTTAACTATGCCAAGGTAAATTCAATTTTTAATTCAACCTTTAAGCTGCGCTGAGCGCTGTGGGAACGAGAATACCCACGTCGCCGCACTGTGTGTCCGGACCCCCTGGCTGTGAAGTGTGTCACAAAGCGCAGTGAATCTCAGACACTAGCTTGTGATGTGGAATCAAGGACGTGAGAGCCCGGAGAGGACCAACCCCTCCAAAGCTCTAGAAGAGGCAACCCCCCTGGTGGAATGAGCCCTGATGCCTGTTGGCGAAGTGTGACCACACGCCTCATAGGCAAGGGCAATAGCATCCCTCACCTAATGCAATATATTCTGTTTTGTGGCGGCCGCACCTCTGTTACGACCGCCATGACAAACAAACAGTTGCTCTGACTTACGCCACTGGCTAGTGCAGTGGACGTAGGTCTGAAGAGCACGGACTGGACACAGTCTGTGAAGTCTCTCCTGCTCCGGCGTTGTAAATGGCGGAGGGCAGAAGGCTTCGAGAGTGACTGGATGCATGGTCGCGAAATGTACCTTTGGCACATAGTCAGGATGAGGATGCAAAATAGCTTTCACCATTCCTGGGGCAAAGTCTAAGCAGGGTGGCACAATGGACAGAGCCTGCAAATCCCCAATTCTTTTTAGAGAAGTTATAGCCATGAGATTAACCATTTTTAGAGTGAACAGCTTGTCAGAAACTGACTCTAATGGTTCAAAGGGGGTCTCAACCAGGCCCTCTAGGACTATTGCTAGGTCTCAAGAAGGGATCCTGGTTCTAGAAGGAGGCTTAAGCCACCTAGCTCCTCAAACGAAGCGAGAGAGCAGGACATGCTTGCCCAAAGGCACCCCCTCAATCAGAGCGTGGCAAGCCAAAAGAGCGGCCACATAAACCCTGAAAGTGGCAGGGCATGTGTCTGTTGATAATTTCTCCTGCAGAAAATCTAGAACTGTAGCAATTTGGCAGTTTACTGGATCTACATTGTGTGCAGTACACCATCTTACAAAGACACCCCATTTGTTGGCATATCTTGATCTAATGGAGGGAGCTCTAGCACTCAAAATGGTCTCAATAACGTGAGGTGAAAGCCCTGTGTCCCTCAGTTGGTTCCCCTCAGGGGCCAAACATGAAGGTTCCACAATTCCGGCCGGGGATGAAATATTTTCCCCTGCGCCATATTCTGTTCGGCCAACGTGGCGCTATCAATAAGAGGCAAGTCCCTTGTTGACGAACTCTGGCTAGAACTCCCGGGAGCAACTGGAGGAAAGGCATACAGGCGAAACGAAGGCCATGTATGCGCCATCGCATCCAGACCTAGGGGGGACTGGGTGACTCAGAGATAAGTAAAGGGGACATTGCGCTGTCTGTTGAGAGGCGAAGAGGTCCACCTCCGCTTCGTAGAATCTCAGCCATATCTGTTTCACTACCTCAGGGTGAAGTTCCCATTCCCCGCTCGGTAATTTCTGTCTGGACAGTAAATCCGCTCCCACATTGGTTCCCAGGAATATACACGACCCTCGGTAACAGGAATTTGTCCTGGGCCCAGAGGAAGATATGTCACGCTATCTTGTTCAGATGGTGCGAACGCAGACCTCCCTGGCAATTTATATAAGAGACTGCTGTTGTGTTGTCCATCCGCTCTAGGACATGACAGCCTCTCAGCTCCTGGAGAAGTACTTCAGGGCCAGAAAATACAGCCATCAGCTCTAGGCAGTTGATGTGCCAGACGAGCTGATGGCCCTCCCATTCCCCTTGGGCTGGACGGCCACTTAAGACCGCTCCCCAGCCCGTCAGGGAGGCGTCTGTCATTAGCAATCTGCGATGGGACAGAGAACGCTTTTCTTCTCGTTGAGTCTCAACCCTAGAGAAACTAGATGAGCAAAGACAACATCTCTGTGTTTTAACGCCATCTCTCACGACTGTGTTTGTATTGTATTGCGAATGCCCTGGAGTCGCAACAGAGCCAGTGCTGCATCCATGCATTTTGTGTATGTGCGGGGTGATAGGGCTAGGCCGAATGGAAGAACCTGATATTGGTAAGCTTCGCCCCCAAAAGGGAACCTCAGGAACCTCCTGTGCTGTGGCAATATTTCTATGTGAAAATATGCATCCTTGAGATCGATTGTGATGAACCAATCGCGCTGTTGGATTTGCGACACGATCATCTTTACGGTTAACATCTTGAACGGTTCAAGCCTTGAAGATCTAAGATTGGACGCAGCCCCCCGTCCTTTTTGGGAACTAGGAAGTATCGGCTGTAATAACCTCACTCTCTCTGTAGAGGGGGAAACACGTTCTATGGCACCTTTCTCCAGAAGAGTAAGCAGTTCTTGTGACAGTAACGACGCTTGCCCCAGCTTCATGGTAGTGGAGACCACACCGTTGAAATGCGGAGGACGACGAAAAAATTCTAATTTTACTGTCTTTAGAACCCACGCGGAAATCCCTGGCAGTAGTTTCCACACTGCCAGGCTTTCTGAAATTGGCACTAATTTTGATACTTCCTTTTGAGGGGATGTTAGGTGTTCCACGTCCTGATGTGTTACAGGAACTAACGGAACACCTTACATTTAGCTGGAAACCGTTGCCCCCCGAAGCACCAGAGGTGGTGGGAAAGGAGGGTTTATGTGGAGATGTCGAGAAGGAGCGGGTTTTAGATGTACTACATGCCCCATTCCCCCAAGGGGGGCCATGCCCACAAGGCTGGGCGCAAGACCGTCAGGACTTCTTCTTTTTTTGAAAAATAGTCCTGAGGTCTTGCCTGGGAGGTTGCGGAGGGCGGCGAGACGGTACCCAGACTTTTTTTGAGGGGGAGCTTGACTCGCCACGCTCTGCTTTTGGACATCCGTTTTTGAAGGACCAGGATGGGTCTGGGTGGAAACATGGCATTCAGTTCACACTTATATTATTTCAGAGTATATTATTTCCAAAATAAGTACTCTTTTAAAATGTATGCTAAAGTATAGCTACTTATTTTTTTTTTCACAAGGGTGTACAATGTACAAATTATGGTATTCATGGGTTAAAGAAAGTCCATGTGGCACTGTGTTGCCAGTGAAGGGGTTCTCAAATGATTCAGGTCAAGTAGGCCTACCACCTTTGATTTAACCAGAACATCCAATTACCACTCAGTCACAACAATATACTCTTTCAGCATTATTTTAGCATTTTTTTTTTTTTTTTTTGTACTTAAAAAACATAATGGCATTCATATATATTAATCACAATATCCTGTCCTGTCATGCTTGAAGCAGCCTGGTTACATTATCAAAACTATGCTAAAAACTGAGAGAATCTCAGTTCTATTGTGAATATTGTGAATCTATATCCAGAATCTATTGTGTTTCTGAATCAAAAGCGGGCCTCCATGAAATCAGTACGTTTCCCCCATTACAAAAGTCTTATACACATGAAGCCATTTTAAAATTCTATATAAAACTAAAATTAGAAAATACATATAGCAATATGAATTTCTCATATCAGCTTGTTTTTGTCTGCTATTTTACCACCTATTGCCTAAATAGACTCAAATGAACCTTAAAAAGGGAAATAAATGCAAAGTGTAAATACACTGTGATAGAAAACTGATATATATATGACACGTTATGCATTTTTTTCACTCATCTGAGGGTAGGTTTACACGACAACGATGTACTAAAACGGAAAATCCCCATTCACACAGATCCATGAAAATGACTTTTTTTTTTTTTTTAGATTAAGAAGGAAGGATTATGTATTGAGGAAGTTAAGTATTCCTCAAAATTAATAAAAACAGTGAAATGCAAACTCAGAATATTATGCAAACCTGAAATAATTAAATATGTTAAATAATACAAATAAACTTTAAATATTTAATCTCTTTATTATTGCTGACCCTCAACGAGCCAATTCACCCATAATAATAAGCTAAAATTACTTTAGATAAACATCAAATTTGTGTTTCATTTTGTTGGTGGTGGTGTTGTTTTTATTGCTGAAGTAAGAGTGTTGAACGTTCTACTAAATATGTCCTATTCTTCTGCATTCAAGAATGGTAGCACAGCTAAAACATTTAGTTGAGCTGCACTCTGTACTGTAGAGGCGTGAATTTGAATATCATTTTGCATTTGCAGTTTTGGTGTGAAAGGGCCTTTACATCAGCCAAAAAACTTTATTTAATTATTTATTTGATATTAAAAAAAAAAAAAACGACAAAACAACAAGCAAGCCAAGCCCAGGAGGTGAGAAGTAATAACACAAAAGTAACATAACACATTACTTTCCTTAAAAAATTACTAAGTAATACAACTACTTATTTTTTTTTAGGAGTAAAGCAATATTGTACCTCATTACTTATAAAAGTAACTTTCCCCAACACTGATTATGCATTCCACGCCAGCAGTTGGTGATGTCACTTTGTAAAGAAACACTTTATGCCTTCACAAATTCACTTTTTTATAGTTTACACAGAGAGAACGGTATTGTTTTCAAAAACATGCACTGAGAGTGGAGGCACCCCACCATTTAAATCTCAGCACACACCATGACAATACATCAGTTGTGTAAAAAGGATTAAATGGTGGTAATTGTCCCTAATAGACAACTGATTAAATCAGGTTTGTTGTGAATTTTTTCAACAAATAGAAAAATGAGTTCAGTTGCTTCTGACTAAACTTCTATTACACACTCCACAGTGATGCGGATTAATGTAAACCTTCACAGAGAAGTGAAGCATGAGTAAAATACAGGGAATTGAACACACTTTTGTGTATGTGTGTGTGTGTGTGTGTGTGTGTGTGTGAACCAAATTGGATGCAGGGGAATCTATCTTGAATTTTTTTTTTGTCAAATTTGTTGACAAGGGCACAGCAGTGTTTGTCCCCACAGGGTCTGGGAAAACTGTTTCTCTCTTTAAAATCGAGATCTCCTTCACCGTCCTTTCAAGTCACTGAGCCAATTAGCGGTAGTCTGTGGCTCTTTTCTTGGGTCTTTTCGTGTGGATTTGACTTGGCCTGCCACTCACGATGAGTAAACATAAAACAGAGGCATTGAAAAGAAGCAGCTCTCTGCTCCGGTTTCTTACCTTTTCCTCCTGTCAGTGCATGACTCTGTCATATCTCTGCTACCTTCATGGTATCTTGATGTAGCAAGAATGAACTGCAGATGAAGGAGAGGTGGGGGGCTACTCACATCTCAAGAGTCATCATTACCTTTCTTTCTTACCTTTCTTTCTTACGTCTCTGCTCCAACACACACCCACTCAAATACTTTTCCAGGCTTTGGCCACAAGCCTTATCTAGGATTCCAAATAATTGCACCGTTTGGCTGCTATGAACAGTCATCCATAGCTAGTTACAGCTCTCTATAGGAACACTTCATTATTTGAGAACAAATATAGCTCTGATAACAACAGCATAAAAGTGTATGTGTATTTTGTGTATTTTGGAATGAACCAAGTCTTCAAGTTTTGTGTTTGTTATACATTTGTGTGAAGGGAAAAGTCATCATATTTACAACTTAATTTGGATGTAACAAAGACAACCTGATGTAGCCATACAAAGTGTTATGATTTCCCGTGTGTTTTGTATTCAAGGACTTTTATTTTGTTATTCTGTTGATTTACTGTTTCTATGCAACAGGCTAGTAAGAGTTGTGCGTGTAAACCTCATTCCCCTGAACTCAAGAGGTGCTCTAGTGCCTGACGCTAGAGACTGTGGTCTTTAGCCTCCTTGTTAGAGTGCCCATCTCCCATGTGGACGAGCCCGAGTCCCGCTAAGGGCCCTATTTTAACGATCTAAACGCAAAGTGTAAAGCGCACGGCGCAGGTGCTCTCAGGGCGTGTCCAAATCCACTTTTGCTATTTTTAACGACGGAAAAACGGTCCGTGCGCCGGGGCGCCTTTTTGAAATGGGTTGTCCCTATTCTCTTAATGAGTAATGGGCGTAACGTTCAATAAACCAATCAGAGTGTCATCTCCCATTCCCTTTAAGAGCGAGATGCTTTACATGGCGGAATTTGTTGGCGGAAAAGCTGAACGCTTTTCAAGCGAAGAAACCGATCTGCTCGTGCGCGAAGTTAAAGCGGGCTTGCAAATACAGGCTTTCAAATAGCTCCGCGCGATGAGTCAGTTAATATATATGTGTGTGTATTGGCACGATTGTTCAATTAATTAGCCAATTTCGTTCATCATTATAAGTAGTAATAGGCTGAATTGAAAATAGGTAGCCTAATTCTAATACACGCAATGACTATTCATCATTACATTTTTATATTTATGTAGCCTACACAATAATATTCTTTTACACTGTAATCCTTTTGTTTTTAATATTTGGCATGTTTGTGTGATGCGCATCCCTGTGTGTAATAAGCAAAGTCAACGCGCACTGTGGACGCGCCCAGAGGCGCAGTTTCTACCAACGCGCTCTAACAAAAAAATATTGCACCATTGACTTTAGACTTTAGACCAGGTTTGAGTTGGTCTATGGCGCAGTCTATTTTCAGCTCCTTAAAATAGCAATGCGCCTGAACACACCTCTTTTTTAGACCAGCACGCCCATGGGCGCACTAACTGGCGCAAATGCATTTACTAATTTAAGGACGTGGCGCTGAACGGGAAAACGCGAACGGCGCCGGATGCAAACTAGCAAACACACTTGCGCTGCGCCTTGCGACGCATTGCGCCGGGTGTATTATAGGGCCCTTAGACTGGGAACCGGAGGGGCTACATCTATTGTTTCCATGTTTTTGCTTCCTGTCTTTAGTTCCTGTTTGCCTTTGTTTCTTGAGTTACCCTCATTAGTTTCCATAGTGTTGAATCAGTTTCTGTGCCTTGTTATCCTATTGTCTGATACATATATACCCATGTTTGAGTCTTGTCGGTCATTGTCTTTTCATGTCTGTTTGTAAAGCTGTTGCATTTCTGAAGGCCTCATCGACATGATAGGCATCAGCACAGATCCTCAGCAAAGACCACAAGAACCAGATAGGTCTTCCGCACAGATCCTATGACCAGCTTCGGCTGCATACCGGCATGATGAATCCAATTTTCAATCAAAAGGAACTGGAGGAATATTTGAATGCTTCCAATCCCGATCTAAATTCTGACTTGTGATGCAGCCTGAATCATAATCACACTGTGTTTGTCGCTGGCTAGAGGAGAACTGGCCCCAAGGTTTTTTATTTATTGTGTCACCTGATGGAGATTGGGTTCCTTGCTACTGTCGCCTCTGGCTTGCTTAGTTGGGGACATTTAATATTCAACAATATTATTGATCTGACTGTACTGATGTTGTTGTATGAGAACTGAACAGAGCTGGATGATGACATCACTGTTTTCTACAGAACAAATATGTTTACAAATATATTTACAACAATTTTCTAGTCATTCATGATTTGTAATCTGGATAAGGGTTATGGTTTAGATTTTTTTTTTTTTTTTTTTTTTTTTTTTTTTTTTTTTTGAATTTTTCAGTTTCTACCCAATAAAATATTTCTGAGTTTGGCACTACTTGGAGAATGTGTCACTCTTTTAAAATTAAGACATGTCATATATCCAGGTTTTCCAAGATATTGAGAACCCTGATTCTTCAAAGGAGAGAGAGAGAAAAAAAGTTTTTTTAGGGAGAGATTTAAAATAAGAAATATCTTGGTTTTTCATTGTTTTAACTTATTTTAATGCTTGTTTTTTTTTTTTTTTCCTCATTTGAATAATTCAATTCACCCTGAGGCCTGCTTGGGAGTTTAACCTCTGTTCTAAAGCCACATTTTTATATCCAGTGCTTTACTTAATGTTTTTACTTTAATGTTCTTAATTAGTTTTTTATTATTATTATTATTATTATTATTATTATTCCTCAGTAAATGTGATTAACTTATTTGGCATATCAGGTAATTAAACTGATTACATTTTAATAATTTGACAGCCCTAGTTTTTATTAAACTGTTTTGAGACTTTTTAAATGTAAAACAGTTGAGGCACATCACTGAATGGTGGGCATTTTTGTCTCTGATTTGGCAGAGCATTTGCTGCATATCTTAATACAGAAAGTCATCCATCATCCTGTTTGTGGACACAAGCTCCCAATAGAGCTGTTGATATCATGTCTCCATGACACCATTACACATTAAAATCTAACCATATGCTATAAGATCTGACATAATAATAATTATAAACAGAAGATATCCAATCGTTACACTTTTTATTTCATCAGCATATAGTGTATGTTGTTGGATTTGAAACATGTCATCATCCATGTTGACATACTCATCAATACTTTAAAATGTAGCTTTGTAATGCATCATTTAGGTAATGCGGAGAGAAACAAGGCTGATGCAATGCATGCAATCCTTTCACTCTTTTATTTTTGTTGCTGAAACGTCACTGAAGCACATCTTCATATACACGCTTTGCACTGAGTGGAGCTTAGAATTATTCAATAGTTACTGCAGGTATGAAAACAACCCCTTCATTTTCCAGGCCGTGATAGTGGTGTCTGCACACAGTGATTGGATATATTGAAGAATGTGAGATGGAAGCAACAAGACCCATAAAAACAATGTAGGCATGATTTTCTCCAAAAAGAAGCTGACCTTTAATCAAGTCACGTCACATAAGTGTTTTGTCTGTGTGTGTGCATATAAATGGGTTTGAGTGTCAATGTATGACCGCGAGCACTATGAAGGAGATTTCAAAAGTCTCAATGGCCTCTGCAGTGTCCGGCAGGACTAACCTTGATATGAGGACAGACTTGTCTCAGGGAAAACGGGTATCATTGATATCATTTCAAAGACAGCAGGGAGGTTGGCCATTATCTGAATCGATGGTGACAGTTTAGAGTAAGTGAGAAGACAACATTCTCATCACTCACCTCCGTGATCTTGGGATATGACATCACTATCGTGTGACTGCTCTCTTGCCTTCCTGTTGTTTAAGCGGTCACTTTGCTGAAAGGATGGGGTGACATGAGACAACCGGCATAATGTAACACCTGCAGTGATGGTCAATCTATTAAAAGAAGGCGATCAATTACTTTTCCTCTGAATATCTTTAGCAGTTGCTTCCCAGAAAGAAAGAAAGAAAGAAAGAAAGTTAGTTAGTTCAAATAAATAAATAAATAAACAAATAAATAAATAAATAAATATGTGTTCTTTCAGGATTTTGAATGGATTGTATACAGTACATCAGTTCCTGTATTTGACTGGCCTGCTGCTTGAATGTCAGCTGTGAAGAAACACTGTGATAGAAGAAGGTAACTGTACTGGACTGCAGTAGAAAGAAAGCTCATCAGTCCTGCCAGATGACAGCCCTTCCTGCACTATTTATCGGCAGACACTTTCGGACCACAGCAGCATTTTAGGCTAAAGATACTCACAAGAACAAACCACAAATCATGTTTGCAAAGCTCTGCATTCCTTGACTCTTTTGATCTACACTGAGCTATTCTCTGTCATTTTCACACTCTGTTGTAAGAGTATGCATATAACCATAAATCAGTAGATGGAATCACAAGCATTTTTTTTTTTTTTTTTTTTCATTAAAAGTGTCTTTTGTTTTCATCAGATAATGTAGAAACACAATAACAAAGAAGGTTATCCTCCCCTTTCCGGAACTAAGATTCTGGTTCCATTGTAACACAATAAAACAAGGCAAAGCTATTAGCTCCATATTTACCCAGGCTGTTGCATGAGTGTGTGTTCTGGCCTTGTCAAATTGGAACATCCATCATACATTATCTGTGGGCCACTGCCCAGGGTGATCGAGACCCATTCACATGACATGTCTGGATGTGAACCAGTGGCTTCTATGACCCCTCCATCGGAGAAGCTTACAAATCTGGACAGAGTTTAGCATTCCAGGCCCTGACTGCCATCCAGATGGCCTGGTCCCAGCTGAACCCACTGACACTGGCCATTATTCTCCTCCTTCATGGTTGGAGGCCTCAGCAATTCATAATGCAAAATGGGGATGAGGATAATTGCTATTGTTACCCAAGGTTTTTGAGTGCAAAATGAAGTAATAATAAAAAGAGGAGGTTAGAAAATGGAAAAGGCACCGCAATTCTGGTATACTGTACGGATGTAATTTGTTTAACCAATATAAAACTGGCATTTAATTTTTTAGATGGATTAAAAAGCAGAGAAATGCATACAAAAGGGGAACAGTTATGGCATACACTTAATATACAGTTGTATTACCGGTAATTGAAATCTTTATTTCCGTAGAGAGTACGTCTCGGTTACGTATGTAACCCTCGTTCCCTGAAGGAGGGAATGGAGAAGTCACGTCGGAATCATCAGGGATCTCGCCTGAGAGCCCCATCCCCTTCGAGTTTAAACTAAATGAGCCAATGTACATTGGTGTGCGAGATTTGCATCACGCACTCTGCCCTGCAGCACGGGTATAACGGTGGATTTGAGAGCAATGTGCATTCAGGTTTTCGCTGAGGAGCCGAGCTGGTGACCCGTACAGCAACTGTGGCGATGGGACGTGACGTCTCCGTTCCCTCCTTCAGGGAACGAGGGTTACATTCATAACCGAGGCGCTCCCTTTCAGTTGGTCACATTCAACGTCACATTGGAACGTACAGACGAATTGGGATCCCTAATGAAGCGCCACTATTGCTGGGGGAAACGCATATTTGTGTAGACCCCGGGGCCAGCTATATGTCAGTGCATCTGTGCTGAGGGTCCCCTCGGTCAGGGAGTAAAACAACTGGCAATGGGATGTGTTTGGTGAGGCAAACAGATCTACCTGTGCAGTTCTGAAGTGTCTCCATATCAGCTGGACCACTTGGGGATGGAATCTCCACTCTTCCAGAAGTGCAGGCTGTCGTGAGAGCTCGTCGGCTGCACGATTGAGCAGGCCCGAAATGTGAATGGCACGAAGTGACCTCTGATGCTTCTGACTCCATAGGAAGAGATGGCGGGCGAGTTGCGACATACAGCGGGAGCATAGAACACCTTGATAGTTGATGTACTCAATGGCCACAGTGCTGTCCGTACGGACCAGTATGTGCTTGCCTCTTAGCAGCTTTTTGAAGCGACCCAGCGCAAGACATACCGTAAGCAACTTGAGGCAATTGATGTGCCAATGCAGATGGGGACCCGTCCAAATACCCGAAGCTGCATGCTTATTTTATGTGGCACCCCAGCCGGTGGTGGAGGCATCTGTGAAAACACCAGCATGCCTGGACACTTGTACTAGGGGAATTCCTGCCCATAGAAATACAGGGTCCGACCACGGGATGAAGGTTTGGCGATAGGCCAGAGTGATTGTCACTCGGTTCGTGCCATGTTGCCACGCCCATCTCGGGACTCGGCCATGAAGCCAGTGCTGAAGCGGCCTCATATGAAGCAATCTGAATGGCATTCCTCTATGAGGCGTGCTGTTAGGTTGACCGAGTCCATCTTCATACCAAGAAAAGACGCAACGTCACACCCGTGTTTTGCTTTTTTAAGGAAAAAAAAAGCTCATTTAGGTGCTGAAGCGCACAGGGGAAATGGGCGCTGCACAACTAGCAGGGAATAGTGCAGACTGCTGTGTGCACAAAGCTCTTTTATGCTGTAGGAAAAGCAGGAAAACCACTGAAGCACCATCCCATCAACACCGGAAATGAAGAGGCTTCTTCCCGAAAAGCACTCGCAGACACTTGTAGAAAACTCTTGCAGTGATAGACAGACAGAGCAGAACAGTTGAACCGCTTGGCTCCGAAGCGAAAAGCTGAATGCTACACTCGAACGTGATAGGGCTTTCAGGCAAGATCCCAATTCAATGATACTTTTCAACGTGACTTTGAACGTGACTGACTGAAAGGGAACTTGATTGACTCCTGACTTAGTATAGTTACTCAGGATTACTGACTCCCATAGTGCACTATGGCATGAATAAATTAAGCAATTGCTTTTACTATTTTTTTTTGTCTTCATTTGCTAATTTTATTTGCTGTCTTGTGTCAGAAGTAGCACAACAAAGACAGCAAATAAAATTGTTATTGTTACAATTAATACATTTATAAATTACTAAAATTGAATTGTTACCATTGTGTTTTACATGCTGAATGTTGATGTCTGTGTGTGTCTCAAGCAAGGTTAATGGCAAGATATTGTCACAACTACAGGGGGATTATATCCACCCAATTAAAAGTTTGATGTTTCACAAGGTGTTTTTGACATAAGTGTCAACAAAACAGTTTTAATAAGTCACATTTCAACATGAAATTTTGACTAGTTAATGAACAATTTAGAAGGTTGGTTACCTTTTAAAAGCAACCTATTACTTCTCTTCCTTTGAAAGCACAAATAACTGTGATTTATTGTTGCATCACTGCATCAATTGGAAGGGTATTATAGTAATGTAAATGAAGTTCCAAGTGCTCAACCAAAGGGAACACTAATCACTTTAATGGTGACTTCAAACAAAACCATTTTAGGAAATAACATGGAAACAACATCAATTTTTGAAGTCAACTTATTTGATGTTCTCTCTTTCAGTTGTACTGACATTTTAGCATTCAGGATGACTTTGGAAAATGAGTGAATGCAACTAAGGAGAAAGATAACTGCAGAAGTGGAGGAAATGAGTAAAATGTTTATTAAGAATTGCCCCACCTCAAAAACTCTTTACTGCTTGACAAAATGGTACTCAAACCAATAAATTATGCTTAACTTTGGTTTTCTGAGTAACAAAGGCATAGTATGTGAATAGTACATATTACTATGAAATAAATACATTACGTTGACTAGAACAACTGTTGGATTTTACAGTGTTCATACGCATGACTTGACAGAATAGTAGTTATAGTAGAATTTTTCACATTTTCCATCCATCCATCCATCCATCCATCCATCCATCATCATAAGCTATGTTCCACCAAAGTTAAGAATTTAATTTATATGAAAAATTATAATACAGAATTATTAATTCATGTGACATGTTAAAGCAAAGTCCCATGACTTATTTGGTGCATATCTAGGAAGTTATTTGGTAAATTTGTTTCCATTTATAGTTTATATGCATGTTTTCTTAATGTGAATCCACCTAAAGCTAGTTAATGCATATTTTAACATTTTAGCAACATCTTGGTGTTTCCATCCAGCATTTTTTATGCAATATCCAAAATTCACCTAAAATATGTGGATGGAAATCTGACTATTGAATATCGCAAATTCAGGTTTTCTAGGGTTCATTTTGTTTTGTCTAAGTCTTTGTGTCTTGCTGCTGAATGTATGTTTATAGTCTAACTCATTAATTATGTATTTACACCAGATTTCCAGATGTGTAAACAGCTTTTCCATGATCCAAATCCATACTCATAATGCTAGATTATTATAGATTACTATACTTTTTGACTTTATTTGGAGAAAAAAAAAAAAAAAAATTTAAAGTCGCTGTTCATAGGCAAATACTTAAAAATCTATGAATGGATCATTATTACAGTGATTATTGTGTTTCTAGCATGTTATATGTTTGGCAACGGTTCTTTTAACCCTTCAAGATGGAGTGTGTAGCTTTTCATTTCTTAAACAACCATGTAGGAAGACACATCATGGCCATATTCCAGGATAAAATGTCAAGATTCACCAGGGTTAAAATTGTGAAAGAATAGTTCAGAGAGCATGAAGAATCATTTTAACACATGAATTGGCAGCTTTGAGTCCAGACCTTAATTTCATTGAAAGTCTTTGGAATGTGCTGGAGGAGACTTTACAGAGTGCTCACCTCTTGCATTGTCAATACAAGATCTTGACCAAAAATTGATGCACGTCTTGATGGAAATAACATCACAACATTTATTTCCATCGAGAGGTGCATCATTTTTTGGTCAAGATCTTGTATTGACAATGTAAGAGGTGAGCACTCTGTAAAGTCTCCCCCAGCACATCCAAAAAACTTACACTGAGGTTAAGGTCAGTACCAATTCATGTGTGAAAATGATTCTTCATGCTCCCTCCCAACAATTCTTTCACAATTTGAGCCTGATGAATCTTGACATTGTCATCCTGGAATATGGCCATGATACATCTTAATACATGTTTGTTTAAGAAATGAAAAGCTACACATTCCATCTTTTAGGGTTAAAAGATCTGTTTCCAAACATATAACATGCTAGAAAAATAATAATCATTGTAATAATGATCCATCCATAGACTCTTCAGTATTTGACTATTAAAATCCAAACAGCAATGGGCAATGTATTTAAATAAGCCTATAGGGAGGATAAGCATCTTTTTTTGAGGGAGTAGATTTAGCAGAGACAGTGCATCTTCATTGAAATAAGCTTCATGTGTTTTATTTTTGTTTTTAAAACCCTCATATCTCCTTTCCTCATTAGTGACAGTTTTCACGACATTAAGCCCATCTAATAGTCAAGAACACTTACAGTTGGAAATAAGTGGCTGGCAGAGCTAAATAAATATTGCTGTAGATATAAAGTCACTCACTATCAAATACATAAGTGCTGTCATGAATGGCTCTCTGTATAGAGCTAGAGTCATTTACTTATATTGCTCTTCAGCAAAACACAATTGCCAAAACACTTTTTATATCTTTTGTCTGTATTTTTGTGTATTTTACTTTTTTTTTATTGCTTTTCTTCAATTTTCACAAGGAAGTCATACATTTTCAAAACTTAGGATAGCCAACTTTTCAGGTTTCCCATTAAACTAGCGATTAAGCTAGTCATTATAGAGAATTCAGATTGCTGCTCTTGGATAATACTGCCTGTAACTGCTGGTCTAGTATCAGTTCCCCATCCCCAAAACCAATCATTGGTTATTAGTGAGAAAGGAAAAGCTGAGACTAGCTATCACCCTAGCCCAAGACTGGTTGCTCACTGAAGCTAAGCAGGGTTGAGTCTGGTCAGTACCTAGATGGGAGACCTCTTGGGAAAACTAGGTTGCTGTTGGAAGAGGTGTTAGTAAGGCCAGCAGGGGGTGCTCACCTTGTGGTCTGTGTGGGTCCTAACGCCCCAATATAGTGATGGGGACATTATACTGTAACAAGCACTGTCCTTTGGATGAGACGATAATCCGAGGTCCTGACTCTGTGGTCATTAAAAATCCCATGGCACTTCATGTAGAGTAGGGGTGAAACCCTGGTGTCCAAATTCCCTACACTGGCCCTTACCAGTCATGGCCTCCTAATAATCCCCATACATTGAATCCGCTCTATCACTCTCTCTCCTCTCCACCTATAGCTGGTGTGTGGTAAGCACACTGATGCCGTAGTACTGTGGCTGCCATCTCATCATCCAAATGGATGCTGCACACTGGTGGTGGTTGAGGGAAGACCCCTGATATGATTGTAAAGCACTTTGTGTGTACAGTAGTACATAATAAAGTGCTATTTTTATGCCCCATCCATCCATCCATCCATCCATCCATCCATCCATCCATTGTGTTGCAGTTAAATGACCCACATTCCATTTTAAACAGCTTAAAACCCTGGTTAAACTATTTATTTCTTCTTGAAATTTTGTGACTTTTTCTCATAAAGTGTAATCAATGTGCGTGCAAAGCTTCAAAACAAAGATGTGTTTTGGAATGGCTGTACAAATTCTGGTGACAAAGATGATGTAATGGGATTTGACCCCCATTGGTTTCCATGCATGCACAATCAATCAATCAATCAATCAATCAATCAATCAATCAATCAATCATCAATCAATTGCAGTCAGGTAAAAAAACACAAAACAAAAAAAAAACAGAAAACCTTTTTTGTCGTTTTTCAAAGACTAAAATATGAAAGAGAACTTAAGAAATTTAAGAAAGTTTACTCAAAATTGGATCAAAGATAATTTGCTGTTTCTTCATCTAAGTTTCACATTCAAAAAATCTGTGAAAGGATGTCTGGGTGTCTGTTGCAGCACTTAAAAACATAACTCTTTTGGCTGGTTTCACAGACAAGGCTAAAGCCTAGTCCCAGCCTGAAATGCATATTTGAGCTGATTTAACTACAAGCAACCATTGTTTTGTCTCAAGATGCACACCAGTAATGTTTATAAAAGCTACTTAAATGTCCTAATTTAACTAAGGCCGGATCCTGACTTAATCTAAGCCTTGTCTGTGAAACTAGGCCTTTAGTGTTTTTTCTTCTTCTTTTTTTTTCTTTTCTTTGTAGTGTTGATTTTTGGCAAATTGCATGGAAACACAAATGGAATACCCATATGTTCAACACAACAGGAGATCCAGAATTTTCACATTGTTTACTGTCTACATTCACAGAGAAATGTTTTAATAAAAGTAGTGTAATTTGTAGATTAAAATTTGGTGGTTTAAACATTTTCTTTGGTCATTGGGCTGTCTTTGTCACACAGACCAGGCTTACTTTACATTTTTATGTGTACAATAGTGGAAAAGCCAGTGGAAAGCCCAAAGTATACTTAGGTTATTTTTAAGCATACTCTAACGAATGCATACAGTTGAACACGTGGCCACGTGGCCAAAGTATTGATAAAACTGATAAAAAAAATGTCTTTGTATTCTTTTAAACTAAAGTTGCTACCATCTCATAACCCCCTCACACAAGTGCTGGGCTTCTGTTGTTGTTGCAGTCTCTAGTATTTTGTTGATGTTGTTTCATCTCTTTAGTTTTATTTACTAGTGTTGCCACCTTGTGGAACTATTCTGTGTACTATTCTGGTTACAAAATTTGCGTCTTGCACACTGTACACAGACCCTCAAGTACGCATAAAAATTAAAGTATACTTTGGGCTTTAGTGCTTCAAACCAGTGGCGAGGCTACAGAAGGGCCAGGGCGGCACTGGCCCACCCAGATTGATGGCTGGCCTACCCAATCAAAGGTGCCAGAATATTTTGTTTTATTTTCAGACACTACTTTGGTCTGTAAATAGTCATATCTGTTGTGAATGCCTATATATAATTTGAAAAATGTATTATTAAAAATACACTATGTTTTTATTTTGCACCAGTAAACTCGCTTTCCAAAGTCGTAATAGCAGCTGTTTCTATGCAGCATATGTCACCGTCCATGAGTCGCGCTTATAATAGCCTAGGTATGTGTGCCGGTTTGTTTCATTTTTACTGTGATTAGCCAATTTATTTAGCTAACAGTCACCTGTGTGTGAAATAATTTAAAAATGAAGTGATGAAAATGAAATTAAATCAAGCTTTGGTTCAGTATTGTGTCCTTCCCCCACACTATTATGACGGTAACTCTCTAACAAGGAAATGCAAGCAATTTGGAGCGGTTAAGGCCCGGGTATACTTCATTTCCCACGTTCCCCTCCATCTCGCGCACAGTTGAGCGCGCAAGTCTTTCTACTCCTTTGCCCATGAGCGCGCAAGCCTTTCAAAGATACTCCTTTGCCCATGAGCTCGGAAAGACGAGTTCGGCGCATGCAAACGCGCACCGTCCATGGTCATAAAAATTCGGCTGCGCGGAGAGTCAAAGCTAGTTCACAGTCTAGTCTCGTTTCTTGCTTTGGATTTGGATAAAACACTCAATCGATTTGATGCCGTGCCTGAACGTCGTTTATCCCTTCAGTGGCATATAGCGGACGGGCATGCAGGGCTATTAAATTATTTTTCTTATTATCATGCTACTTTTATTAATAAATTAATATTGCAGTTCATTTGCCCCGCGATATCATAGCGCATCACTACATAACCGACGCGCTGCGAGGATAATAAAATATTAGATAGCTTACTCATCATTTAAAGAACTTGTTTAACACAAAATACTTCTCGATTCACGAAAAATACAATTTTTTTCTCACTATGGGCCACAAGAGAAATATTAAGAAAATAAATTAGATTCATCTCTCTTTGTCTCTAAGAGAATATGCGCCGTTATTGCAGTGTCGGATGCCAAAAGCTCAGTCAGTTTTTACTTTCAGTTTCTGAATAATTGACTGGCGTTTAAGACTTCTTAAAGATGCTACAGAGGATGTTTTGTTTTATACATTTTTGCAATATTACTTGAAACTGTCTTTACTAACTGATTAAAGACTATTTATTAGGTGCACTAAAAGGAATAATATTAATATACATCATCTGTGCACGAGGTAGGGCCTTAAAAACATCAGCCAATCAAAGCCCTCTGGCTTGTTCCTTGTGAGAGACGTGCGCGGATTGGCCCTCTCTGGCTTGTCAATCACTGTAATGACGTTCCTTGTGAGAGACGTGCGCGGCTGCACGCTCCAGTAACTTTCCACGCTTCACAGGCGCCACATGCAATGTTTTTGTCAGGAGACAGGAGTAACAACTGCAGATTATGAGTTACCTGCGGTGAGTCCGACCTAAGACTATAGAATAACACAAGACGTGTCACTCGTATTGTTTTGAATGGGAGAAAGTGTAACGCGCAGTATGGCGGAATAAGTCCCGCCTTCTAAATAAGAGCCAATCGCCGACTGGTAAAGTCATCGCGTCACTGCAGCGGCCGTTAGAAGCTCCGGTTTCTATAGAAACAGTCAGACGCGCGCCTCCAAAATGAGGCACAAGAGACGCGCATTTAGGTCTGCGCATGCGCATTAGCTTGATCCAGCATAAAAATACAGTTTTTTTTTGTCATGATTCGAGCGTTTGGAAAAGAAATTATGAGACAGTTGTTGTCAGATTTCATTAGTGATTTCAAATATGAAATTTAATCGAAAGCTTGGCAAACAGCTTTGGAGCTGCATGATGCCCAGGATGCCCGAGAGGCATTTCAAAGATGGCCGCCGAGTGAAATGACTTGTCTTAAAGGGACTTTGGTCCGACATAATGAATCCACTAACACGACACAGCGAATGCCGGTGGTACACACTTGTGTTCCAATACTCGTGCACGAGTTTTGGGAGGCGTTCCCTCGAAATGAGCTGTGAAGGAGGGGGGTTGTTCTTATGCATGCGCTCATTTCAAAAACTCACTAACAGTCTTTGGTTTCTCAGTCGACGAAAAGATCCTCTGTAGCACCTTTAATGTGCATAACTCTCATGCAAAGTTTGCACATCTGTTGTGCGATTATGTGTAATCTGGCTCGCCTTCATGGTTTAAAATGGAAATATTTTCAATATTGCGACGTGGTATTTTTCATTATCACCAGTTGCTTGCAAAATGATGGACACTGATTCACATATCGTCCACGTCTTCCACAATAAATATATTGTAGCTTTAGAAATACTGCTGTGACTAAAACAACATACTGGTGGATAACCATTACAGAAACACGAAAAATGATTTTAGCACCAATACTGATAGTTTGGGACAGCTGTAAAAAAGGCCACACACAGGTTATATTCATGTGCCTTAGTTCCCCTTGCGATACACTAAAGTTGACTCACACGCAGCATCCATCCAGCGAGCCAATCAGCGCTCGGGTAGGATGTGCAGGTCAGCGGTCCCGCCCAATGGACTGAGTCATAAAAAGATCACACACATACATGCAAACCAGCCAATAAATGGGTTATTTCCGCATACCTGACCATCTGTGATAAAGTCTCTTACCTGATGCTCCGTAGTGGATTTGTTATCAACTGGCAAATTCACATAAACCAAGAAGAGCTACCAGTAGCCACTCAGTTTTACATGTGGCACAAACCATACACTGGGTATCAGATGTCTAATAACTTTATCACTGCATATATTGAATAGTTTCAATCTCTACTCTATATTAAAAATGAAGATAGTAATAAAGATAATAAAGAAAAAACACAAACTCAGTGTTAACCAACAGGCGTCTCTCTGACGTGGGTGCTCGCGCCGGCGCTCATTCAGTAAAGTTTGAAGTATAACGCAGATGGTCAGGACGAGCCTTCATGCAAAATGTAAATCCTCGCGTGAATTTGTAACATTTACAGATAAGGATATAGCCATAGAACTTTTTGCACTGAGGATGCACACGCATCTGTCAAAGCGCCTGACAGGGTAAGCCATTACGCTAATGCTTTAGCTTGAAGCTTAAAATAAAGAATTCTCATGTTTTGATCAGCTTTGATCTCATACCTTTACCGCAGCTGCTCAATCTGTTTCCTTCACTATTTTTAGATGCATTTTGTCCATAGAAATGCGTTATTCAGTGCTGTAATTGGACACGACTGGCGGAAGTCTTCTGTGAACAGTGGGCAGACCCAACTAATCGATAATGAGAATAGTTGTCGATGATTTTCATTCTTCTTCTTCTTCTTCTTCTTCTTCTTCTTCTTCTTCTTTCTTCTTCTTCTTCTTCTTTTTTAACGGTGGTTGGCATCCAGCTTAATGGTGCATTACCGCAACCTTCTGTTCCGGAGTGTGGATCAGTCAGTAAGTTTACAGTATAATCTATAATATCCAGGGAGAAGAGAAAAAAAACAAAAAACCTTTATATCCTATAATAAAGCCCAGTATCCCTTAAAAAAACCCAACAATTCTCTCACCTGTGCTCTGTCATTCATACTTAGTACTGTTTTTAAAGTGAGTTTCTGCATCCCTTGTTCTTTTAGTCTATATCCATTATCACCCTCTCCCTCTGATATTTCCTACAATGTAGAATCACATGTTCCACCTCTTCCTTTTCCTGACATTCCTCACACATACCCGTCAGATGTTTCCCCACCATTCTTAATGTTTTATTTAGAGCACAGTGTCCCAGCCTTAGTCTCGTTAGTACCGTTTCTTCTTTTCTATCTCCACCTCCTACCTTATTTACTTTAATACTCTTTTGGATGTAGTATAAATGTTTCCCTTTCCCCTCACTATCCCACATTTATGATTTTCATTATCAATTATTATCGATTATTATCGATTTTATCGAATAGTTGTTGCAGCCCTAGTAGTAGATATACTTCAAATGTCAATTGAAAATACACTTAAAAAGTGCATTTATCATGATTTGAGTCAAAGTGTTTAAAATGTATCACTTGTGAAAATACTGCCAAAGTAATTAAAAATCTGGATTTCCCGATAATGTTGTCTCTTAGCGTGCTACGAAGACTCTAAAGGTAGACCTTAACTGAAGATATACCGTCTAGGCGTGTTCCCCGGACTATACCTTAGAAGGTTGCTTAAGGTATATCTTCCTAAGTGCGACGTTACCAGGTGCTGTCCATGGCGGCGGTGCTGAATTGGTTGATATCGATGGCTCGAGAATCGATAATTCACTCTATACAGGGGCTGCTTCACTGCATTATGTGAGAAATCAGTGTTCTTTATGAAAAGAAATACTTCAGAAATTGCATTTATCAGGACTCATGGGATTTTATAAAAGTAATCCAAATTGCAAACTAAATCTATATTGTAATTTATCTATATTCTGGGGGCGCGGAGCCCCCATCAGTTTAAGGTGACCGTTATTTTAGAACAAAGTTTTAATTCCTTAGAGATGCGTCATGCATCTGACAGACATTTAGGTATCGCGTTTATATATATTTTTTTTCATTTTTTTATTATTATTCACAAACCTTTTAACTATATCATGAATTTTATGATAGGCTATTCCGCTTGTAAAATATGTGGAAGTGAATGTGTTTTGTCGCGCGATGAGTTTGCACGGTAATTCAGAGCTGTCGGATTTACGAAATCTTCCCCGAAATACATAAAAGTATGTGGCCGGTGAACTGGGAGAAGAATAGAGTAAAGTTTATTGTTTCATACACAATGTGTATCTGATATTAATAAAACACTTCGTCAAATTATATAATTTGAAAAGGTTATTGTTGCAGCTTCCATAGACATCAGTGTATGGAATTTGATTTTAACAAACAATAAATGCCTTTTTTATGCAGTAGCCTACTTAATTCAAATGTGTATTTAAATGTCTGAAACCTAAAATAAACCTGATGAGGTTAAAAACCCCGAATAGTTGTGATACATGACAAGCGCGGAGCGCGCGTCTGTCTCTGGATCAGCGCAAAAGCACATTAAAATTAAGCAGTGAATCTTTGTATTTCATTCTTTACCATTTATCCTAATCGAACACTGGGTGTATTACAGCTTCAGAATTATATTCGTATTGACTGACAACAGTGATAAGGGATCGCTAAGAGTGGTCCAGACCAACCTTACGAAAGTATGACTTACAGAAGGTATACTTAACTAAGAACGTTTCGGGAAACACGTATTAACGTTAAGGTACAGCTTAAGGTATAATTTAAGAACGACGTAGAGTTAAGAAGGTTTCGGGAAATCCAGCCCTGTTCGATTTTTTTTTTTTTTTTTTTAAATATATATAATCAGACACTACATTTCTGACAAACATTTCTGCATTGGCCCTCCAAATAGTGCTGATGTGAGTGATGGGTTGAAATGAGTAGTCTTACTTCATTACTTCATCACATAAGAGCAGACTCCAGATCTCATGAAATCAGCAGATACTGAGAGAATTGCTATTTTGTGATGAAACAGTGCAGAACAACTGATTTCTAAGACCTTTTCATTCCTAATATTAATCTTCCTCCCCAACATGACCTATCAATTCAATCACTACAGAAAAAGTGCCTCTTGCTGTGTTTAATCAAGACATTAGGTCTCAGTTTTTGTTAATTTTTGCCATCTAATCATTTCTATTCTCTTGGCTAAATCTTAGCGGACATATCTGACTGACAATATAGAGTGGAAATTGAATTTTTGGTTTCTTTCATTTTTTACATTTCCAATTAGTTTCATACTTTTTCTTCCTCTACTTCCTTTGCTCTGAAAATGCAAAAGGCTGATCCATTAGAGAAATCAAATACAGTAGCCAGCAGTAATATAAGGTATTTCTACAATAAGGAGAAAAAGGGACGTATAGAACATTTTTGCTCAGGAACAGAATAGTATTTTTTAGTGCAGATAAGGTAATGGTCCTTTTGTCATGGTACATTAATGCTTCAGCTATGTGCAAGCAGTGTTTTTTAAAGAGTGAATATGCTCTGAGATCTGCATTAAATGATTAGTTTTACAGTGAATGAAAGAGGCAAACAAATGTATGGAAAAATGGTTGCAAATCCTGTGAAGGTTTCAAGACATCCATTCCTTAATGATTGTTCACTTGGTTTGGCAGGTGACGACTATCTCACGTGACTGAATTCAGTGGCCTATTTTTCCCAGATGGGATGCTATGGTAGAAAGCTCTGTATGCCTATTTTAAAAATACGTAACGTATTAATAACCTGAAAGTTAAAAAAAGGGGGGGAAAAAAAGCATATTGCGTTGGCTGCGGTCGTCTGTTTTACCATGAGGGATTTAAAACAAATTCTTTGAAGTTACTTGAAGATATATTATCTTAATTTCCATCCATTAATCACTAAATGTATCTAATGAAAAGGAATAAAGAAAGCAATAGGGCAGTTACTCATGAAGACTCACGGAGACTCTGCATGTTGTGAGACTAACGACTAAAATTAAAAATGTAGCATTATACACTCTCAATATACAATATTAAACACTCTCATTATTTTTATTGCTGGTTAAGTGTATAGTAAAGTGGTTAGATATAACATTGATCCTACATCTTAATGGATTATGTTCCCCAGTACTGATAAAAGAGAAGTCACATTGTTTATCATTAAACAAGCATGCACCATCTTGCACTTCACATTATGCTAATCCGTATCACCCCTAAGTACATTTTAGACCCTCATTTCCATTCGCAATTTTCTTCAAGAATCAAACAATTGTCCACTTATCAGACTAATGCAACTGCATCCATCTGAAAGAAATCTTTTCCCTGGAAATACATCACCACCTTTGAGCAACAAGTTCTGTGTGGTGTGGATAACGTGCTTAATTGGTGTTAACAGTGAGCTCACACTTAAGCTCAGTAGAATGCCTTAGATGGATTAATTTACACTGCTGGATGAATAGCAATTCAAGCAATGTACAATAAAGCTAACTTTTTCTTTTAGCTGTCCATAACAAGTTTTTTTTTTTTTTTTTTTTTTTTTTTTTTTTCACTATATGACTAATAAATTTAAGAATAAATTAAAAACTTACTGTATACTTTGTAATAATAGCTGATTGGACCCTGCAACAGTGTTTTTCCCCAATGTGAAATTAGCAGATGCATTCAATACTTGTTTATTCTTTCAGTGACCGTACAGAGGATAAGTGGTTTGGAGAATGCATGAATGGATAGATGTTTATTTCAGATCTGATATTATATTATGTTTCTAGTAAAGATTTAGTTTTCTTAGTTTTCTTAGTCTTTTTTTTTTTTTTTTCCTCAAAATGAAAACTCATTTTGTGCTGTCTAGTCTGAAGCCATGCCTACAGGCTGCTCTAATCATCAGGTCTCTTTTTGAGAGAGATTGTTATTGATCTGTTTCTTCCAAACAACAGGAGACACAGATGTACTATGGTCTGTGGATTAGAAGCTGTGGATGAGATGCAAATAAAAATGACATAGCGCTTTACGTAAAATGTGATCTAATGTCCCTGTAGCTATATAAATATTATTATTAGTAGTAGTATTTTATCTTTCATTATAATTTTTTTTAAATTATAATGAAATCTTGAAAACATTTGAAACATTTGAAAAACATTTGAAATCTGAGTTATGTTACTTTAGTGTGAGTTTGGATTTTATAATTATTATTTATTATTATTATTATTATTATTATTACAATTTTACAATGCAAAATAGTTTTATAAATTAAAAGAGGGAATAAAACTAACATCAACTTTTTGGAGCTGGCATGTAAAAGCAACAAATAAACTGTTATTCACAGGCTGAAATTACAGTTTGGGTCTTGCTAAACGATGATTTTACATAAGATTATATTATATTGACATTTGAAATTTGAATCCTTAATTGTGGACCACATAAATACATCAACTGGTGTGAGTTTGATTCTTTTATACATCAATTAAATACGCAAGTGCCATCATGTTTTGATGGACTGTTATTTTTGATCCAGAAAGGCTAATTTAAGTTTTTAATTATCAGTATAAAGTGTTCTCTTTCTGGAGAGACATTAATGTAATTTATCTGTAGAATTTAAATATAAAGTTTACAATCCTTAGATGACAAAATGCTTTGCTAATTTCAAAGCCAAAGAGACAAGGACTGCTTTTATCTTTTTTAAAAGCTGAGTTTGATTAATGAGATATTGTGAGCTGTAATCAGAAGTATTTTTCTACTGAACATTTTGTGTGCAACTCAGAGACTTTTACACACACACACACACACACACACACACATTTGTTTTGTGAATTGTGGGGACATTCCATAGGCTTAATGGTTTTTATACTGTACAAACCATATTTTCTATCGCCCTACATCAACCCTACCCCTAAACCTACCCATCACAGAAAACTGTGCACACTTTTACTTTGCTAATTTCAAAGCCAAAGAGACAAGGACTGCTTTTATCTTTTTTAAAAGCTGAGTTTGATTAATGAGATATTGTGAGCTGTAATCAGAAGTATTTTTCTACTGAACATTTTGTGTGCAACTCAGAGACTTTTACACACACACACACACACACACACACACACACGCAATTGACTTTACTAATCCTTAGTGTGGTGGGCTTGACATTCTCTAGCGTTGTGACCCAGTGGAGCAGATCGACAGTACAGTTCAATGATCTAACATCCAGTTATGTAGAGAGAAACTGGTCTCACTCAATTGGCAGCAGACTGAGGCTCAGATTAACCACTGCTGCTAAAGCCTCTGTAATGCTGTGGGCTTCACATGTTCAGGATCGTGGATGGCATGATATCCAATCACGTACATCTTTGGGTATTTAACTGCTCATGAAAAATCTCTTAGTTAATTGTAACAGTCACCCGTAGATGATTTGTAACATGTATGGCTGACTTTCTTTTGTGGGAAGGTTGTTTAAACTGCTTAGCTGAATAGATTGTCTTTTCTTTTTTCTTTTCAATACACTGAAAGTCAGTGGTGTCCAAAACAACACTGATTTGGAGAAAAAAGTAAAAGACAAGCATTTTTAATCCTTCTTTTTTTTTTTTTTTTTTTTTTAACACAAAGAAATTCATACAGGTTTGGAATGACATAAATGCTCACAGAAATTTAATGCATGGGTGGCATGCATGTAAGCAAGTAAATACAGGAGAAATATGGCAAAGTCATTCCGATGCACCACACTTCCTGCTGCCAACGGGTGGGGGCTTTGGAGTTTGGAGCAGATCGGACATTGTATGCATGAGTTACAACAACTTCCTGTTTCGTGGCGTTAATCGCATACCTTAGCACTTAGCCAAGTGTTGCATGATTTATCGTGTTTCTAGCATGTTTGGTACTTCATGGCATATTTAAATGTGTTTCTGGGAGTGAATTACGGTATAAACCATGCCATTTCCTGTTGCCAGCAGGTGGCGCTATGACTAACTGAATATTGGCATATAGAAGTGTCTTCAGGCCAGGACTCTTATCACCCATGTGAAGTTTGGGGCAGATCGGACACTGTATGCCTGAGTTACAACAGCTTCGTCCTTCATGGCGAAACATCAGATTTTTGTCAGTCTGCCACGGACACGCCCTCCAACGAAAACTCAAGATCTTTGCAATGTAATATTGCTAAGGCCTTAAGATTAGACTGACAACATATGCCCCCGGTTTCACAGACAAGGCTTAAGCTAGTCCCAGACTAAAATGCATTTTTGAGATGTTTTAACTGAAAGCAACTTGTACTGACTGATCTTAAAATATGTCAGTGCCATTGTTTTGTCTCAGGATGCACACCAGTAATGTTTTTTTCTAGTGTACATTTATGAAAGTTACTTAAATATCCTAATTGAACTAAGGCCTAATCCTGGTTTAGGCTAAGCCCTGTCTGTGAAACCAGGCCATAGTGTTTATCTGGTTTAATCTCTATGAGGAGTTAATCATAGTTTAAAACAAAACATTTCCTGTTGCCCAAAGGTGGCGCTATGACTGTAACTGAATATTTTGCATGTAGACATCTTCAGGTCAGGACTCTAATAAAACATGTGAAGTTTGGGGCAGATCAGACATTGTATGCCCGAGTTACAACAACTTCCTTCTTCATGGCGAAACATAGAATTTTGTCAGGCCGCCACGGAGACACCCTTCAGCGAAAACTCTAGATCTTCGCAATTTAACGTCGCAAAGGCCTTTAGATTAGACTGACTAAATATGACGTTGATCTGATTAAAGCTCTAGGAGGAGTTTGTTAAAGTACAACGTCTGGAAATGGCAAAAACTGCAAAAAATTTGCAGAGAAAACTCAAAATATCTCACTTCCTGTTGGGTTTACAGATTTTTGCACATTTGGACTTTTTTGTATTGGGCTGTTACATGTGTGTACTGAATTTCATTCTTGTACGTGAAACGTAGCGCGAAGGGAAATTTTGTAGGTGGCGCAAGCGAGCCATTTTGCCACACCTAATTCTGAAACCCATATCAGACATAAATTTTCACCACTTCTGATGCGTGTCAAAGTTTCATTAGTTTTCGAGCATGTATATGTCCTCAAAAATGCGATTCATTTCGGAGAAGAAGAAGAATTGACTGAGCAATTACAATAGGGTCCTCACACCATCGGTGCTCGGGCCCTAACAATAATAATAATAATAATAATAATAATAATAATAATAAAAAACTTGCACATAAAACTGCTTGCTATATGCCTGAAATATTTTACACCTAAATCAAAAGATAAGAGAGGTACAGATGGAGGTATATTTGCTCTAACTTTAATTGCTTGTTAACTGAGACCTCTTTGGACTTCAACATGCTACAGAATGATGTTACACAACCAAGAACCAACTTTTTCTCAGCTATAAGTTATTCAGTTTTTCTTTTTTTTCTTTCTTTCTTTTTTTTTTTTCTTTTTTTTTTTGCACTTATCCTCTCGCTCTGACAGTTTGCCTTCATAACTGAGCAAAGGAGCCACTGCTCCAGGTCTCCATTTGATTTGCTTTATGTTTCCTCACTGATTTATATGGATTGAAAGAGCATTATTCTTGAAATATAAATGTCTGTGCGGATAAGAGGGGCATCAGAATTTGATTAGAATAGCCTACATTTCTGGAGGAGGGCAGTGGATGGAAGTGCCTGCGTGAGAGTGCCAAATGCTTTCATTGCCACCTCCGGATGTCAGTGCCAACTCTGTGCTGTGCAAAATTTGCTGCACAGCACCCAAAAAAGATGTTGCCTAGGCGTTCATTGCAGCCCACCAGTTTAACCACCTCAATTTATCCAATCTGTAAACTACAGCATCCACAAAGCTCTAGCTTCCTCTTGACTATTTTAAATCTTCATATACTATGCCGCACAGAAACATGTAGAATGGTAACCAAAAAGTGAGAGAGGGAAAGAGAGTGATTGATCCCTTGTCACGACACTGAAGATTCAAGTCTAGGCAATAGCCTACTTTAACCTTCAGTCTGACCCTGTTTAGACATTCACACAAATTTACTTTTAAGCCTGAAACTCGTGACACCGGATCAGTCACACTAATGAGGCCTATTTGAAGACATCTTTGTGAGCTTGAGTACGGTTGCATGATGTTATGCACATTACTCAGATACTGCCATCATCAAAGCAAATCTTTTTTGACAGAGATGAAAATCAAGTTGCCATCAGTTGAATATTAATTTTAAACAAAATTTTTATCCACAGTCTGCTGCCTGACTTTATATTTGCCATACCAACCCAAGGTTTTACAAATTTGATCTGTGTTTGTTTGAATGTACAGCAGTGTTGTTTTGGTATTATTTGCACACTATCATTGTCACGGAACAGAAGGAGGCAAGACTGGTAAGTAGCATAACTGGTATTTTTATTAGAAGGTAGCAGAGAAGCAGCAGGAGAGATGAATGGGTGAGTGTAAAGCAGTCTGATAGTTTGGTCAAACTTAGCTCAAGGTAACTGAGTACTCTGTGTTGCAGATGAAGCTGGTTAATGGAGATGACGTGGAACCGGACCATAGAAGATGACTGCAGGAGGCTGGCGAAGGATGACGGAAAACAGATGACTGAAGAAGGCAAAGACAGGTCAGTATCTCAGGTAAGTAGAGCTGGTGGTGTGGATAGTGAGGTTTGGATAGTGACTGCTTATAAAGTGTGTGCTGATGATTGGATGCAGGTGCAGTGTGTCAGTATTCAGGTGACTGCGAACAATCTTATTCTTGTAATATTTATATTTTATTTTACTTTAGTTTATTTGAATTACCAAAAATACATTTGAATAGTTAACAGTAACAACACTGATGTACAATAAAATTCAGTGACATGCAAATGCAGTGCTTGTTTTAACAACAAGCATGTGGAATTCTGGGTGGCCACCTATGTGAGCATGGACTAGCATAAACCTGAATTCTCAGCATAACCCATATCTATTATTAATGCATTTGCTTGAAGAGCACATCTTTTTCTCAACATAAAGCTTTGTATGCAACTACAAAGCCTCTACAAAGCCAGAGAAATCCAATCAGAGACACAAACTTGGCAAGTGAAAGAGCATATGTGATCAAGCAAGACACTGAAAGCTAGGACAGCAAAGATGTTCACAGCATCCTTCATCAGTTGTAAGAAACATAAGCAAGGGTGTGAAAACTCCAAGTGCTCTCTATTTGTTTCACATTTGATCAGTCATTGACAAGCACACAATGTTCTCAAGGTGGAAAGGAGCTGCCCATCGTTTTTGTAATCAACAGAAATTTGTCTCTCCTCATCTTTGATAGCTTGACCATTTATTTTTACTCCTTTCACTCTCCTGCAGATTACCTCCCACAGAGAAAGGCGAGACAGTGGAGAGAGGAGCTAAAACAGGACCTAGCCTACGGCTTTGTTTACATCACAGACTTTTTTTCTCCTTCCTGTAATATTATTGTATGTGCTATAATGATGATGTCCTGCCTTTGCCTGACAGTGGTTGCAGAGTGGGTCTGAGACTTTGTGCTGCAAATGGCCTTGGAAATTTAATTTACATCTGTTAATGAAAATATCTCAGCTCCTTGTCAGCCCTCGATAAACATCAGACAGGAGATCTGAGAACCTGTGTTGTTCAGTTGATCCTGCCAAGGCAAAGCTCCAGGACAGGCTGATGTTGAGCCCCATGACAGGGGTTGTGAAGTAGCACAATCTGATATATATTTTTTTTTATTTTTTCATATTTCTGCCTGCATACGTGCCTGTGCTGTTTATTCATACCGGTGCAGCATGTGAGTTAATGTGTATGTGTGTGTGGTTGCTTTACATTATTCCTCATTAAGACATTGTTCTAACATATCTGAAGTAGCACTCTTATCTACCCCAGTAGCTATCGACTATATATCAAGCAGAGTTATAATACCTGGAGAGAGCTATTAATTTCGATTCTCATCTTCAAATCATTTGAGTGATAAATGCTATGTGAATAATTGCACTAATAGCAGATGGAAAAATATGTCTATTTAATGTTTTTAATAGCCCTCCAAATAGCCCTCCAAAGGCCTGGCAAAACATGTACTATATAATGATAAAGCAATATTGGCAATATATCTGTCTGTCAGAATACATGGCTATATATATATATATATATATATATATATATATAAGCTCTGGAAAAAATTAAGAGACCACTCCAAGTTCAGAAATCAATGTTAAGTGGTCTCTTATTTTTTTTTCAGAGCTGTATATATATATATATATATATATATATATATCTATATATATATATATAGCCATCAGTAGAGAAAGAAGCTTTTTGGACAGCATAATGGTGTCATTCAGCTAACAGCCAAAGCTAACCAGCCAAACATTGATCTATTAGACAGCATAACTAAACCTCAAATGAAATATTTAAGACAGTAAAGAATAGTTGTTTAATGGAGTTTATACTTTTATATGCCCACAATAATGTACTTGGTCTTCAGGAATATTTTCGTCTATACAATTTTGTACTGAAGAACAGTATACTTGGAATATAACATCTCCTGTTTGTCATATTTGATTTAAAAAAACAAAAAAAAAAAAAAAAAACACTGCTGATCTTGTTGCAGTGTATTTTTGAATTACCATATCTATGAAAGATGCAATGTTCAAATGTTGTGTTATTTCAGGAGAAACATACTGTAATATGCAGCTAACAAAACCCCAATATCCTACGGTATGTCTTATGAAAATAAAGTGTGACATTTTTTTATTTTTTTTAATGAATTGCCTGAGTCATCTCACACAAGCTTTTACACATAATGCTGTGATGGAGTATGCCATTGTTACATTATTATCCATATCAGTAAAGTTCCTGTCATCTCACCTGTGTTATAAAGTGCTGTATTATATTATAGGCTGTACTCTACTTTTGATGTTTGTCATTTCTCAAATCCAAACATCAAATTGAGCAATCAGCTACTATATACTCCTACCCCAGTCATTAAATGCTGCAATATATATTTAAAACATTCATGGCCAAACGCTTCTGTCAGTAGCAATATATGTGTGTGTGTGTGTGTGTGTGTGTGCTTTTGTTTATATTACATTGTGGGGACCAAATGTCCCCATGATGTAATATAAACCTGAGTTCACCTACATCGTGGGGACCAGCCAGCGGTCCCCACAATGTAAATGGTTTTTAAAATCATATAGAATGAGTTTTTGTGAAAAAGTAAAAGTTTGCACAGTTTCCTGTGAGGGTAGGTTTAGGGTAGGGGCAGGGTAGGGGATAGAAGTACAGTTTGTTCAGTGTAAAATGCATTGAAGTCTATGGAAAGTCCCCACAATTCACAAAAACAAACATGTGTGTGTGTGTGTGTGTGTGTGTTGTGTGTGTGTGTGTGTGTGTGTTGTGTGTGTGTGTGCCTTTTGGTTTATAATTACATTGTGGGGACCAAATGTCCCCTGATGTAATGGATACAAACCATGAAGATAATCACCTACATAACGAAATAAAAATTGGTGACACCATATACACGTCCAATATTGTGCCTTACATCCAGGTACAAAAATGGTGGTCTGTGATTAATAAGTCGACAATTAGTCAGAGAGATAGATGCAGAATTCGATGATAGATAAACAGTCCAGAAATTAAGCTAAAAATGAAGAAAAAAATAAAAAAGGGCAAATGAAGTGGGGTGTGTTCCCACGCAGTATGTCGACTGTTCGTAACGAGGTTCAGAGAGTTTGTCATGAGAGTAGCAAGTCAGAATTGTGCGAGTACGCTAAAGGTCAAAAGTTAGTGTTTTAAATCAGAATGTGGATGAGAATAGTAAGCCAGAATTGGTGAGATATACAGTCGAGAATTAAAAGTGCTAGAGATATGAAGTCTACATATTGAAGGTTCCCTACACACGTCAGAATTCGAGATATAACCCGATAACAACTATGAAGCGTATGAGATCAGAGTCAGAATTGCGAGATAGTGGTCAAAGTCCAAATTGTTTTTATAAATTCAGAATTGCGAGCGTAAGTGAAAGGTCGAGATTGTGCTGGAGTAGTCTGAAGTTCAGTTAATGTGTCTGAAGATATATAGCTGGAGTCAGAATTGTGATACCGATAAAGGTCTAATATCATTGCTTCCTATACTAATTATATAGACGGGTGCAGAATTGCGAGATATACAAGAAATGCATGCCATCCACATGGGGGGGGGGGATGATATAGAAAGGTACCTACCCAGACTAACTTGGTTAGACACTAGTAAGTCAAAAGGTGGACTGATTTATGATATATTTTTCAGAATTATGCTGTGGAGATTTCTAATGTGTTTGTTCGTCTATTAATGGTGTTATATAAGAAAGTGCTGATGTGTTGATGATATAGTAATTCGAAGATACCATAATAAGAAAATGTGAAAGTATACATATGTCATAAATCATGACAGAAGATGAAAATAATGTAAGTTAACATTTAACTGAAAAGTTGAATAATAGTACAGCAGAATGCAGTTATATCTGCGTAGATATAATGAGGTATACTTGTAGATGGGAGCAGGGTTAGAGATGGCAAGGAGAGATACAGAATTTGTTCACCAGATAATAAAAACCTAAATGTACGATCTATGAAATGTTCCGCGCTATTAAAAAACATGGAACGCCGTCGAGCAATTGTTCTGAATTATCATGAGTCCACTTGCAATTACACCATGTCGTGATCAGGATACTGTGCTTCAGTAAGTAAAAACAACATGGCAAGAGGCCAGAATAAAAGATGATGCGCGATGAGTCAATGACAAAGTTCGTAAGAAGGTCTGTGTTCATAAAAGCTTATAGACATTCATCAAAAATCAAATCAGATGTTATGAGATACGTCACCATAGTCAGAACTTAAAGCCAATTTGACATGTACTAGTCAATACATCTGCTCAGTGGATTGAGTACAAGGCATCACCAATTCTTAGACCGAGTAGACTTAATCATTTGTGCGAGAATCTGTGGTAGTGACATAAGTACGGTCAGATATAATGTGCCTTTAGAGCACCCTGAATCATACAGAGAATTCAGAAACTCTGTTGTCTCTCTCCTAGTCAGAATTGTGTGATAACTAAAGTCAGAAATGCTGATAGTGAAAATAATTGCATGCGCATTGAAGTTGAGACTTGTACTAAGCGAGCAACCGATGCGAGAGATAAGTCAGATGGTGATATAAAGTCAGAATTGTGGATATAAAGTCAGAATTGGTCCATGAACAGCAGCTCATCAACATGGCATAAATACAGTCTCTATTCTGTAAGGATATAAAGTCCAGAAGTGCGAGAGATAAAGTCAGAAAGTTGTGATGATAAGCAGTTGACAATAGCACAGTATAGTAAGAAAGATTATTCAAAATTAGCCATTGTAAGTCAATTACGAACTATTTTTGTGCTACCTCAGTTAGGACCTAGTTCCCAGAATGTGATTGCCACACTGCTAGTAAAGTACCAAACGACGCATCATTGCTGCAGATTCAAAACGACACAGTCATAAATTGTGTATGTAGTATTACCAGTTCCAGTAAGAATACTCAGTGGAGATTTAATGAAAGCGCTATCAACTATTCATAACAAAGAAAATATTGCAATGAGAATGATTCAAAAGTGGACCATCACTGCAGTGGACGGAGTCAATAGATTTGCGTTAAGAGAAAATGCTCCGAATTACGATGATGATGACTCCGTTATATATTATGGATATGCCTGAAACAGAATTCGTGTGATTTATGCAACGAAAGTGCAGAACTGTGGTAGAGAAGGGGGTATATTAAGGGGAGGGTAGGGGGGGTCTGAATTCCGTGTACGAAAGAGCAGTCCAAACGAATCAAATGCAGGTTGATTTATAAGTCCTAATTGTGATATATAAATGTCAAATTTGCGAGAGTATAATGCGTACAAATCAACATGTTGTTGAACTGAATAAGTCGGATGTGACGTGTAATATAGTGATTATAAACGATTCAACATTGCTTGAATAGGTATGTGAAAGTCGACAATGGGTTGAGATCAATAGTCAGAATGTGATATAAGTCCGAATTGTGTTTAGAAAGTCATAATTGTGAATACAGTAGTAAACAAACTTCGAGAAAAAATCTGACTTGCAATTCTGCATTGTGAGTTTATATCGGCAATTCTGACTCAATAAAGCCTGCCATTCTAACGTTATTCCACTAAAATCGAAACTCAGTTGCTGTGAGAGAACAAAAGGTCAAACAATTAGAATTAGAAATGTGGGTATTCACTAATGTATACAATAGCGTGGCATAGGCATACGTTCCTAACATGTAAGCCAATATCCACAACCTTACGATGTATAATATTGATAATAGATATAATGCAGATTTACAGTATTAATTGTAAACTAGCACTCAAATAATGCCATCTGTCTACTATAGTTCGCGCACCATTCAGCTGAGGGCTCTCTACCTCCTGCAACATCCAGTTCACGCCTCGCTCTCGAATCACATGCAGCTCTCGTGGATTCCATTGGCGGGTTGTCTATCAGTTCAGCGTGCAGACTATTACGTGTCCCTCTCCCGTGTTGGTCCCTGCAATTCCAATATTCCGGCATCTGTCATCACAGTAGAATCACTAAAGTTGACTCACTTTTCCCCTCAATCATTGGATCTCGGATAAGTGCATATCTCAACAATTATCAGAACGCAACACTATTAATAGGAATCTCTTTTAAGCACTGGCTGAGCTATAAGCACACCTCTACATCTATTACACTCCTCTCACGCGCCTCCCGCCATTGAATGAACTGTGAAAATGTCACCTACATGTAAGCTTGCATGTGTATATATCTAAGCAGGTAAGCTGCATCAGATGGATGGAGAACAAGCAATGCTACCAAACACCAGAATCATGGCTCCCCCATGAGATTGAATGGGCTCTGTCCTCTCCCCCGCTGGTGATTGGGGTGAGCGCCTGGTCAGCATGAGCAAACATTCCAGCCATCTTAAAGAGCACATAACATGCTCAAAATACAGACAGAAATGACTCAGTCGAAACTTTCCCTCAGATCAACAGAGAGAGCAAAGATGCTGTGTGAATCTTAACCTAGCATGCCACGGACCCCGTATTTTTCCATTCTTTTAGTCTGTGGAATTTTATTGTCGTGATTTGCAATAAATCTTTTTTTTTTTTTTTTTCCCCCATTAATTACTCACCCTCGTGTCGTTCCACACCCATAAGACTTTCGTTCATCTTTGGAACACAAATTAAGATCTTTTTGATGACAGAATGGTGTCAGATTTCCTTCCGTAGACTGCCTTTGCAACTACTTTGACACTTCAAAAACTTCATAAAGAGATCAGAAAACTAATCCACATGAATTGAGCGGTTTAGTCCAAATTTTCTGAAGAGAATCGATTGCATGTTATGATTAACAGATTGAATTTAGCTTTTTACTCACATGTAAACACTGATCAGCGAACATTAGCATTAGCTGATCTTAACGTAATAGTACAGGACAAACCTCTTACAGAAGCTCAAACATGCTGCGTAACCAATGAGGTTCATTCACGTGTATTACGCAGCACATTTGAGCTTCCGGTAAAGGTTTTTGTCTTTGTTCTCTTTATCTTTATGAAGTTTTTGAAGGGCCAAAGTGGTAGTTACAAAGGCAGTCTATGGAATGAAAATCTGACAGCATTCTGTCATCAAAAAGATCTTTGTGTTCTTATGGGTGTGGTACAACATGAGGGTGAGTAAGTAATGATTAATGACATGAATTTTAATTTTGTGGTGAACTAACCCTTTAATGAGGAGGTCTAGCATCTTCCCTCAAGATGAGATTGACAGACACCTTTTTGGCAAGATAAAGCTATTGCATTTACAGAAATGTAGAGTTTTGTATGGCTTGTTATTCATCACTCACTGTCATTTACCTGATAATAACACTGTGATTTCAGGATTCTGGCATATGATTAAACTAACCTTTGAGTATTTGAATGACATTTGGGGGGTTGATCACAGTCACACACTTAGAGAAGCATTGAAACCTGCCTATTGTGGTTCAAGCTGACAAAAGACTGTAGCATGGTAACTGAGTGCTATCACCATGGTGACAAATAAACCTTCTGCTGAAGCTTATGGTGGGAAGGCAGCTGCAGTCATAGTGTTGTTTGTACATTGTCAACTCTATCGAAGCATCACTGGATAGAGGTGAGAGTGCTTATGATTATAATAAATAACAAATAAATATAAGTGCCTGATGAATATATATATATATATATATATATATATATAGCATGCTATGATTTGCTATCATTTACTGTAGCAAAGTGGTTCTCTACAGGTCTTGCTTAAAGATCCAGATTTCATGTTAAATTCCAAGTGGCAAACCAACACAGCGCCAACAATGCATCATGCAAAGGTAAACAAAAATGTTCTTAAAAACTGCACAAGCCAGCAAATGTTTTGTTATTATTTTATTTTTAGATTATTTTATTAATTAGTTATTTGCATTCCGAACACACCTGTGACCCATTTTTGGGTTGAACCACTTTTTTTTTTTTTAACCACTTTTTTTTTTTTCCAAAGTGATTTACAGTAGCCTATTCTTATTACAGTGACATACGTTTTAAACAAGTACCACAATTATTTGAGTTTGATCTTATGAGGTCATTATGAACACCCCAATGATTGATTCTTTAGATCTTTTTTCCCATTGTTGTTCAAACCATTTTCCATTCAGCAACAAAACGTCTAGGTTACGTATGTAACCCAGTTCCCTTGAGAAGGGAACGAGACACTGCGCCACATTGCCATATTTCAGGAATATCTGTACATCTTCTTTCAGACGATCTGAAGCTGATGATGTTTTCTATAGGCGCTCTTTTATAGCACCTCAGCATGCCTGTGACATCACCTGACTGTAGTAGCCAATTAAAATTGGTGTGTATTGACACGTGCTTCAGACACCAGATCCTATTCCCATAGGATCAACTCCATGATGCAGTGTTAAGTTTCACTTTGAAAGAGAACCCACCTTCTTCTAATGTAAGATGGGCTAAAACAGACAAGAGGCAGTTGCAAGTACAACATCCGGAGCAATAGGCACTGTCTGCTAAATCAGCCACCTCTCCAAATGACCCTAAACAAGTGTCCTTCTATTGATTTTCTCCCTGAAAAGATTTAATCAGATAGTTGGTGAGATTGGAAGAGGACAAAAACCCCTGTTTAACCCTATTGTTGTGTCCTTTAGTTATCATTCAGTCTCCTTCATCGTCACAAGAATTCCACTTGCTCTAATCAAAAGGAAGTATAGAAGCATTAGAGAAATAAAAGAAGCATATCATTTTAGAAGCACACTTTTGATTTTTTTTATTAACATTTTTTTTATTATTATTTATTTTATTTATTATATTTTCATTATATCAAAATCTTACACCTTTCTGTGGAATCCTGCAATATCCACAAGTAACCACTATGTTTTAATAGCTAAATGTCAGGCTTACATTAGCCTATACAATACAATATATGCAATGCAGTGTAATATACATCATTCACAATAATCAGATCATTGTTGTTTACATACAACATTACATATAGTGAAGTCAGCCATACTCAGAGGAACAAAGATACTCTCTTCTGCACAATAACAATAATATAATACATGCCAAGCAGCAGGTCAGGATTGTAATCAGCATATAAACTCAGCCAATTATACCAAGCTGCTCTAATTTGTCACATTAATTTAAACAGATATATAGAAAGAGAGAGCCAGAGAGAGTTGAATTCTCAAAAGAGTTTTGGCATATGGTATATGTCATATATTAATCAAGAGTAATGCTTCTCTATAACATGGCATCTTGCATATGGTTAAATGCTACAATTTTCAAGCCTGTCAGAGAAACTATTTCACACATTTTTTCACACGCAATTTCTCTGAAGACTCTTCTGTTTCTTATGCTCTTTTATGATGCTATATATATATGTATATATATAATATATATATACACACACACACACACACCAGTATGTGAGGTGGATTCATGGGAAATCAAATGCAAAGGGAATATGAGTTTAAAAATTCTGTTTTGTAAAATGTATTGCTGGTGACTCAATGAGCTAATTAAAATTATATAATTGATATATGATGTCTAATGCACCCCTTTCCCTTCCATTTCAACTCTAATGCATAAAATATTTTCAGACACTTATTGAGAGACTGGAAAGAAAGAGATAGAGAGGCCTCAGGCATTTTCTAACATTATAGAGAAAATGTTCTCCTTATCTGCAGGGCTAAAGCAATTATCGTACCACAGTTTCTCCTCTGGCCACATTATGTTCAAACAGTAACATAAAAAAAAAAAAAAAAACAACACACCCAAACAAATAACTAACAGGCAGCATACCTTGCTTGTGTATCAAAGCACAGTGTGACCTCATAGATGTCTCATGGGAGTCTCAGGCCACTTGTTTAATCCTGTATGCAGAAGACGTAGGAGGCTGGCGATTCGCCCTTGCTTACCCACTCAGGTCCAGAGTTTGCACAGGTGACTAATTGCTGAGGAAATATGGTAATTTCGAGACTGGTGATATCTCCATTGAGCACAGCTGTGTTTGCTGAAAAGTTCCTGCATACGTGGATGTTTTGAAATATTTTCACAAAATCAGGACCACATTCAACAAATGGTTTTATTCTTGTTTTCATTATATATTCTTAATTCATGGCAAAATCCAAAATGTATTTATTGTAATAATTTTGATGGGGTGTTGTTTCCCAGTCTGTGACTTTTTGTCCTCCATTTTATACAATGTGCTTTTATCCCTCTTTTATCCACCTTCATTATTACTAGGTTAATAATCAGAAAAATAACAAAGTGTGGTAAATGTAAAAGTACAGTGTGTTTATTATTACGATAATAAATTAATAATTTGATAACAAATATCAGTTTGCAATCAAGTAGCATAACGAATTGCTTTTGTAAAGCTAAAATACCTGGAAGTGTCTGACACCCTTAGAAGAAACGGTTTTATTTAGAACCTTAAAGGGTTCTGTCAGGCACTTCATTCAGTATATACAAACTTTTAAGGGTTCCCAGCATGTGATAATTTTATAGATTTATTTTTAATTGTGTTCTTCATTTTAGTTAAATTGTATTCATTTAAACAGCTCGTAAACATACGTAAACATACAATCAGTAGAAAAAATATCCTGTTAAACATTAAAGTTTTATGCAAGACATTTCTTCTCATGGAATCTTTTTGGCATAATGGTTCTTTAAAATTGAGTCTAGAATCCTAGGATTCTGCTGTATATAGAACTCCGATGAACTTTTTTTTTTCTTTTTTTTTCTAAAAGTGGGAAGGCTTGCACGTTCAAGTTAAAAATGGCCCAATCTTATGTTAAAAATAAGGTGGATACAGTATGTACACTAAGAGAGCTATATTTGACTGCCGTCATCTACAATATGTGCAACAGGCAGAAAGGCATGACTGTCTTTTTACTACATGCTCCATTAAAATGTAAATCAGCACCTGGGGGCTTAACATATCTATATAGGACAAGCACAGGGACATTTAGAAAAACAAGACTTTTTTTTTTTTTTTTTTTAGCTTTCCCTATGCTTGTCTCCTCTTTGACCCTCCATTTCACCCGAACCCCTTTCCAATGCACAATTTTTTTGGGGAAAAATGTCTTAAAATGTTTTAGCCCAGGTCTATAACAGTTTTTCTCAGTCACTTTGTCACATTTCTCAGATCAAAACTGAAATTCTCAAAACTACTTGTTCAACCACCACATCATCTATTCACTTTTGCACATCATACAAGCAGTTTCTCATTCTTTTGAACAAATTGCAAATGCTTTAGTACATTTAGGCAATTGATGTCATGTTGCTCAAATTGTGTTATATGGTTCTCTGTTGAATATCTTACCCCTCAAACATCTAGTCATTAGTTCATCGCACAGGTCATTAAATGCAAAATGGCTGACCTATTTATCATAATGTCAAGTATATTATCTATACATTTCTATTAGACTTTTATAAATGTGTCCTGAATTGATGAATTTTGCAGGTGAATCCTGAATTTCACTAATGTATTCAGGGAAATGTAAAGCATTAGATCAACCAATGACACAACCAGTTCTCTAAAGCAGCTAAAAGATGCATGTCATGAATCTTCAACTTGAAAGCATATATAGACAGAGCATAACACAAGAGTTTCAATTTCTGATAATGGAAGAACAGGGTCAACAGCTGGGAAGAAGAGAAGAGTAAGGATGTGTGGTAGAAGGGTAGGGAGGCAAAACAGAGGAAGAGGTAGATAAGGCAAAGGGCGTAGGCACGTTTCTGGTGAAATGAGGCCCACTATGAGGCCCCACTATTGTGAGCTATGTTCTCAATCATGACTTTACATTGGCTTATGCGGGTCTAAATGTGCAGCCGAACGTTTGGAGAAAAACCTTTTCCTCAATCATTCAAGCATTTCGTAGACACAACAGGTATGTATTTCAGCAATGTACACTGTACTCTAATATGGCATGCATGCTATAATCTTAATATTACAGTGGCATTTTTATACTTACAGCATATTACACTTGCTTTACACTTACTGTATAGTAGGCTAAATGAACTTTATACAGATGCATACTATATCGCACACATACACATGAATACATATATACAGTGTATGTATATATAGTCTTGTCTTTTTTATTTATCATAGGGATATTTTACAGTAATTTGTTCACTGTCATAAAAACCATAGCCATAGTTTAAGCTACATCTGAAATATTCATCACTATTATATTGACAACATGGCTAAGCATTTTGACTATCTTGTTTGAGAACAATGACACAAGGACTTGTCATTCTGATGGCACTGATATGTTCATTGACATAAATACTTTCTTTTGAGAGATGAACTAAGGATTCTGAGCAAGTTACAGGCTTTTGCAGGTAATCCAATATGTTGTGCTGTTTGTACAAATTATTTTGAGAAATGATCATACAGTTTTGCAAATTGTAAGGATGATTCGAGAAATGTACCAAAGCAACGGAGAAAAACTATAAACTAACCCTCCAAGATATGATTAAATTTAAGTCCAGCGTAGAGATCAATTTTCACTTTCATTTTGATTTGGCTTTTAATGTTAGCTGTTAGTTTTCTGAAAGGATTGATAAACAGATTCAGGAGAATGCATAAATGAGAGACATTGTTTCTGCCTCTCATGGTGAAGCACTTACTGTCTCCCAGAGGAAAGTGAAATAAGGGCGGTCTATGGGGATTCCTGTCAGTTCAGAAGAGCAGCTTTTGAGACATCTGACATCTCTGATATATCTGACATATTCTGTTCGCTTTTACATCAACTTCTCTCTGAACATTGAATGTTTTTCCTTTTTTTTTTTTTTTTTTTTTTTTTTTTTTTTTTTTTGCATTCTGAAGGCTGAAGCCAGGTGAAAAAGAGGCACAGAAGACATGCCAAATTTGATAACACTATGGCAGATGGCTCTGAGGGACCACAGTGCCAGTTTTTTTTTTTTTTTTGTGTGTGTGTGTGTGTGTGTGTGTGTGTGTGTGACCCAACATGCAGAAAATCCTTTTTATGTACAAAATGACACAGCATGTTGAACATCTGCTGAGAGCAAAAAAATAAAGAATAAATAAAAAAAAATAGTAGCATATGATGGTGGTGTAGCAGGCCAAGTTAATATGAACGTGTTGTTTGTTGTCTCACACACAAAGAGTTATTTTCTGATCAGTTTTTTCACATTACCATGTTTAACGTGGATTCAGATTCATTTAAGTAAACCTCGTCCTCGCCATTGCTTATGCATATGCGTCGTCTGCCAGGGAAAGGCTGGCTCGCTGGTGTAAAAGAAGGCCTTGCTAAACAGAAAGCACTTGCTGCCTTTGCTTTATCTTGAGAGCACAGAGGGTTTACTAATTAGAGTGTCTTTTGGAGAGAGACGGTGAGCTGAAACAGAGGATTGCGATATGGCCCTTGACGAACGGCCTCATTGGTATTTTGATGATTACCCAGCTGCCTATTGGTTGCATGTCAGGCGGTATGCGAAATCAAAATGACATTTAATTTGCAGTTACATGACTGATATTTTAATTATCTTTCCACATCTGTCACAGCTCTCTGGCATCTTTATGCTTCCCTGATAAAACAATAATGCACAGCCATTCCATAGATGATTGTAATTTGGAGAGGGGCGCACACCTCCTTCTGGATTTAGAAAAAGAAAGAAAGAAAGAAAGAAAGAGAGAAAAAGAAAAAGAAAGAAAGAAAATTCTCTTCACTCCTTTTATCACCCTTCATCCTCATTAAAATAACATCATACAGAGTACATTTGCTCTTTGATGGCTTACCAATACAAATCTGTACTTAAAACAAAAATGTACTTAAAAAATCTGCTTTTTGATGCTTTTCTGAACCTAAGGACCATATTTCAAAGCTGGTGGCAGATGGCACAAGTTATGCTGACAATTTATTATGTATCATTTAGCAGTGGAGAGTGTACAAAATAAGCCAGAGCAAAGTAACTACATCAGTAAACCCATCAAATGCAGCCCAGGCGCCTCTATTTTTAAAGATATATTGGCATGTATTATTCTTTGAAGATATTGCACATTTAAAATATTTATTTCATCACTTTCAACGACAACCCTTTATAATGATCTGGAATGCCAGGAATGTGCTTTTGATATAACACTTGTAAGAATAAAACATTCATCAAGTGGCTGGCTGTTCAAATGTCTTTCTGAAGTTGTCAAGTCCTTCACTCATCAGAGACAGACAGCAGGAAGTGTTCGTTCTCCATCTTGTTCAATGAATTCTTGAAAGATTAAAAATAAGTATATTGCCTGTGGGAGAGAAAGAGTATGGGCCAAGGACAAGTTGGAACGAGGGACAGATAATTCTTTATGAACCATTTTTGCAAAACAATTTGAAGTTTTCTTTACAGATGCCAACTCAGGTTTCATTTAGTGATTTTAGTAGCATGCATGGGACTCAGTAGTGCACTAATCCCACAAACCCCGGTGACATGTTCATCCAATAGCTGGTTAGCCTCTCATTACAGCAAATCTTTCTCTTAAACTTTTGTAATGCAGCTGGAATGAGATGCACTGTTAATTTATTAGCTGCAAACAGAATCTGTTCATTTGTCAAACCAATACATAAATAAATAAATAATTTAATAAATTATCATTATTTATTTATTTATTTATTTTTAATTCAATCTGAATTAAAATGCATCTCTGAGGAGCTATTTGGAGTAGATGGTGATTCACACACAGAAGACTTTGTCTGTTTAGTTTAAATTCATTATTATGTGGCTCTACATTTTCTTACTTTTGCAAAGACAAAGGTTTAAATAATTGGCAGTTGAAAAGATAAATATAGACTTGGAAAGATTGAGAAATTTCATAAAATGGCTGGGTTAATATAGTGTGACTTGAGTGGCCTCATTTAAACATGTTAGCAGTTGAGGTCACTTGACATTGGTGATGACAGAGACAAGCACTCAGTTGATTAGCTGCAGACAGATATGGCAAGACAGGATACAGGGCATCTCACACTTTACATTAAATATGCACATGGCAAATGAGGTTTTATAAAGGAGCATTCATTCAAGTGTGTGACGAAAGTATTAGAATAATAATCAGAATTCAACAGAACAGATAAAGGGGAAGGTACAACCTCTATAGGACACATTTCTCAATAGGCTACTTAGGTCACTTTTTCATACAGAAACATTTTTCAACATCAGTCTGTGTGAGCTAAAGACTAAGACTAGGCTACACTTTTAAATTACATGTATACATTTCTCAATTAGACACAACCACCACCAAAACTCTATATACCTACAGGCATTTGCACATTTACATACTCTTTTCAAAGCTATTAAACTTAAGTTCAAAACCTAACATAATACAAAATTTAATAAGAAAGCAATTTGCTACATGTCTACATTAATATCATATTGAAATCTAAAAATGAAATGCTATCAAAACAACTAGATGCAGCTGAACACCTACACAGGTGTTCGTTTTATAATCACAAGGACACTTTTTTCCAATACTTAGCATTCCTTGAGCTGTTACAATACATTTTAATGGGCCTGGATCAAACCCGTGTGATTTTTAAAAAAAGGCATCAAAAGATAGATAGATAGGATAGATAGATAGATAGATAGATAGATAGATAATTACTTTACAGCTTTCAAATCTCTCAAATTTCCGACCTTGGTACGTCACACTATACAATAACCAATAATGAGATCCAAAGTTTGTGTGCATTGTGCTCACCTCCTTATATGTTTTTTTTTTTTTTTTTTTTTTTTTTCTTTTCCCCTTTTTTATGGTGAACTGGCAGAAGAAAAACTCTTGTGTCTTTTCAGGAAGATGCTGAGAATAGCAATTTTTGCACTCAGCCTGAAAATCTCATATATCTTCTTTATTTTCTATGTTCTGTGACAGCAAGTCCATACCAGAGGCATTTTTTATGGAAATATATAGGCAGAAAATGAAAAAAACTCAACAGATGGATAGATTAATGTATGTTGGGGAATGAAAAGAAGAAGGGTTTTTATTCCACAAATGCACAATTTCTTGCCTAGTATCCTGCTCTGAGCTTTACACCGTGTGCAGTAAGGTGAAGCCTTGCAATTGCATTGAAAAATGTTTCAGCTAAACATAATCATTTCCTTGAGATCAATGGTAAGAAATGCATGCACAAAAAGCATGCACATATATCTGTAAATTTTTAAATAGACTATTGGATGTTTTGCATCCTCTTATTGATGAAATAAGATAGTATGTAGCATTTTCTGTTTGTTAGGACAGAACAAATCATTCTACACATAACATCAATGAATCTTCATGTGCCTGTGTTTTGGTTTCTTATTACCAAAAATTTCTTCTTACCAACATGTAGATAAATGATAATTCCATCTCAGTACATAGAATGAAAATCCGAATATCATGACATCTCTCTGACTGCAAAGAGCTCTTTGCTCTGTCCTTATGATCTGTTGAACAAACCGGCCCGTCTAAGCACAGGCGAGGAGACGGCCGCTCTCTGTGATGAATCTGTCCGGTTTCTCAGTGAATCATAGGAAGCAGATTGGCCCTGCCAGCCTCCATACAGGCATAGATATGTCAGCCTGCTATCATCACTGTAGCGCCAGCAGATGTTTGAACCCCTTGGCCTCATTCATCCATCTGCTTATTGCTTACATTTTTCTCTTCGTCAACCTCGGACACTTCCCTTTTCCTCATCTAGTCTGTTAGGAGATACAGGTGTGTATTGTACCATTTCATAAGGGTTTTGAGGGGTATAGGGAATACTTTTGTTTTTAAAGATTATTAGCATGTGTGAAATTTTAAATGATATTTGCAAAGCACGTTGCAGAAAATGAGGCCTTGTTCACATTAATATTGTACCACTACTGTGCAATGTTTGTTTGTGTGCTTAAATGATGAATTGTCATGCTCATGTCATCACAAGCACAAAACATATTTTCTTTGCACAAAAAAAACCTTTAAAAATTTCAGTGTAATGAAATTTCAATGGCGTAATTTTACGTTGAGCATAGAACTACAAAAAAGAGTTGCAAATGCACTTCAATGCAAATCAACCACCCATTTAGAACTATTTTGTTGTCCTCTAAAATTATTAATCATTTATGCTTCTTTATTTTTACAGTACATCCTTTCCAAATACATTTTATTTATTTATTTACAGTAGTTTGCTTTTTCTCCAGAAATATCTAAATTTTAGGTTCCAAATGTAACATTTAGTTTGTTTTATTGTATACAAATACAATAAATAAATCTCAAATAGAAGGAAGCTAAAAAGTATATCATGTAAAAGTGTAGAGCCAACATAATATCACAATTATTCAACGATTGGGGGAAAATAATAGATGTAACTTTCAAGCAATAGTACCTTGAAAGTATTTAATCTGAATTGATATGTCTTTTATGGTTTATTTTTGGTGATATATTTATGCTTTCTGGTTCTCAAATTTGATTGGCTGAGACATGTTCAAGAGTGCTGATATACAGTCCAACAGCACTGGGACTTTTGGCATCACATTTCTTAATATTAAATTCCTGTTCTGTTTAAAAGCAATATCACATAGTCTTCACAGTTGGAAATTTACTCTGAGGGAAATAATCCCCTCCAAAAAGCCTTAATTTTGTACTCTGGACTTCTAAAAAGCAGTATACAAAAGATTTTCTCTTTATATCACAGTAGAGGCTCCCGCCAGGATTTTGGCGAGCACATAAATTGGCCCGCCAAATCAATGCTTCATCCTAAAATTCCTGCATTTTTATTCAAGTAGATTATGTCGAGAACTTCTTGAAATATATGTACTCAACCCATTGTTTAAAAGCATGTGAGCAGAAAAGGCATACTCTGTGTTATTTGGTGGAAAGGGAAAGGCAACTAATTGGATATGCCAAATACGATGAGTTCAAAGAAGCGTTAATTACTCTGATATAAACAAGATTATGAAGTCCTGCTGAGAGCCCTGTCCCTATCACTCAAAGCACAGCTTCCTTCTTTCTCCGGGGATAGATATAAAGGACTAAAAAGCATGGAGGAGAGATGGAATGAGGGCAGAGAGAAAGAGAGTAAATTAGGCAATAAAAGAACAAACTCGTTCACACAAGGGTATGGAGTGAGACTGGGCTGCAGTTTGAGTCCAGCTCTTTTCAGCTTATGCATTCATGAGTTAGTGCTGCTGGTACAATCAGTAATTCTGTAGTGAAATTTCCCCTTTATGCAGGTAACCTGGTGATCACAGGAAACCAGAATAGACATTCACGCTGGGAAATTCTGCCCTATAACACACTCTACTCTGTGACTACCTTGATGTAAAAATCAGAGCATAAGGAGGGTTTGGTCTGGCAGTGAATGTCCAGCCACAATTTTGTATCACACTATTTTCAGGGGTTGGACAATGAAACTGAAACACCTTGTTTTAGACAGTAATTTATTAGTATGGTGTAGAGCCTCCTTTTGCAGCCATTTCTCTTTCAGAACAGTGGCCATGTCACTGTTTTCTGACTTGCATGCTCCTCCAAAATACCCCAAAGTACCTCAAATATTTTAGATCTGGTGACTGTGCACAGGGCCGCGTTATCCTAATGGGCAACATGGGCTGCAGCCCAGGGCCTCGAGCACAGGGGGGCCCCGAGACAATCCTGTTTTGCGTTTAAAAACGCATTGTCGTCACACAGCCGATTCAAGAGTCACAGGCTCAGTGAACACGCACACAGGAATACAATTAATTCTGCAGTGAGTTGGGGGCAGCTGTGTTTTTTTTTTTTTTTTCTTTGATACAGTCCTGGTACCTGGACATCCCTTTCAGACAGCTTCTTCTTTCATTGACAGTTACTCCTGTTGGATGTGGTTCATTCTTCATGGATACTGTAGCGTTCAATTCACCACAAAGTCTTGCTGTCCTGGTCACAAGTGAGCCAAGTGAGGCACGCACCAACAATTTGTCCTCTTTTGAACTCTGATGTGTCTCACATTATTTTGTGTGGAATTCAATATTTTATACAGCTGTGCTATTGCTTTGCTAAATCAACTATTACACTCTGCTCTTACTGATGCAATGTACGAGGCCATGCATACATAGACGTGAATCTTCCAACACTATATTGGCCATGTGTTTCAGTTTCATTGTCTAACCCCTGTACATATTTGGGCCATTGTTAAAAACAAAAGTAAAAACCAGAACTGAAAGTGTGACCTGGCAGAATATTTCTGCATAGACGGATGAGCGGATACAAGCTCATTGATCACAGTAGAAAGAGGCAGAAACAGAAACAGACAAAAATGTGTTCAAAAGAAAGTCTGTGCTCATTGTGACACTGGTTAGGTTCAGACAGAGGCCTGATTTCTCCTTCACTATAATACTTTAGGAACATAAGAGAGAGAAATACTTCAAAAACTCTCAAACTTCATTTTCCAAAACTTTCAGAAAAAGATCAAATGTAGGTGTTACTGGGGGAGGACAGTCAAGCATCTGTTGCAGCAAAACTCATATTTGAGCAGCACACCCTCAGAAACCAGTTGCTGCTTTGATCATCATATTCAAGAGTTGACTGTAAATATCTGGAGTTCTAAAGTTGATTGTTTTATTGTTTTAATGACTTTTATTTTATTTTGTTTTGTCACTGCTTATTTTCTGTATTGATATTGAGAGAAGCCAGAGGGCAGCTATTCACTGGGATGTACAAGTGCAAGAAAGGGAGCGAGAGGAGGACCAAATCCATAAATGAAGCAAAATCCTGAAGAAGATAAAGCCATAGCAGGGGTGGCTTCTCAAAGCATAAACGTTAAACAGACATTTTAAAAAATCAACAAGCACCAAAAATTGAAGTAATCGAACAGAGTGATTGTGCATTCACAAGGGGAGTGGCCCGAAGGGTGACCCGGGGCGCTGTTTTTTGTCTTTCTACTTTTGTCCAGAGGATGACTCAGCTGCCGTTTGCTGTTGACTGACAGGATTAATGAAGCTCTTCACAGCCCAACCCGTAGATCAGTGCCTGCTTGTGAGAGCACAAAAGCTCCTGGCACACAAGGAGGAAGAAAAGAGAGACTTTCATTAGAGTTTATTATTCTCTAGTCCCCCACGTCAACCTCGCTCCCCAGCTTCGCTCCAGAGTGAAGAGTCATTTAGGCTCCATTCTTGGCACTCATTGCACATGTGGGCAAGAGTGCGTGGTGCCACATGTGGAGGGTGCTTTTTAGAGGGGGCTTGTAAAGCTCCAGCTGCAAGCAACATTGCAACATAGTATGAAAGCAGAGATCAATTTCCCTAATGATATGATGATTTCTATGTGATGTCTCATTTCCACCTATTCACTCTCATGCACATAGAAAAAGGGGAGAGAGGACGACAATAGGGCATCTTTTCGAATTTCTCCATTCTCACTTTTTTGAAGCTCCCTATCAGAATGTACACAGAGCGATTTGCACAGTCTATCAGTCTGTTTAAAAGACACTGGAGATCAGAAGAAGAAAAAAAATGGCTTTTTAATATTTAAATCTAATAAGAAATGTTTTTATTTTTCTGTAAGAATAATTTTATTTGAGCAGTCTGCTATAAGTTATGAATGCAGCATTCCATGTCGGCTTTATTAAATTACAAATTCTTTTCCCAAGGCTATGTGAAGGAAATTTCAGATGTTTTGACTGAGATCAAAGGGTTATGCAAGTCAAGAAATTTGATGTACTGGTAAACCCAGTTATTGCTACGATTAGTTTAACGGTCCTTGGCAATAGCATGCTTGTAAAAATGACTGGTATTAGAAGGCCCTATGGGTTAATCTTTAAAGCATCAATAAAAATAAAACTGCATATATTAATAATACCTAATGATCACTATTGAAGCCCAGGCTTTTTTCATGAGCATTAAACATAATATTTTGATGGCTAAATGACTAAAATGTGCACAAATTTAAGTTTCATACATATAGTTAAACAGTAATTCAGAAATATGGTTAAAAAAGTATGCATCACGTGTGATTATACGACACTTTTGGTTCACTAAAAATAAAAGTGCACTATCATGAAGATGGAACAGATTAATAAACAGACTGAATGATATTAGAGGAAAAGATGCATTAGCAGCCATTCTTTTTTAAGAAAAGAAAAACTCATTACTATGTAAAGTTATGCAAAACAAGTTCAAATGAATTACGAGGAGCCTAATAAATCTTTCATCGTAATCTGATCACCCCTGAGACAAATGGAGGATTATAACATTAATGTGACACATCAGATAATAGGGAAGCAAATCAGAGAGAATTTTAAGCTAATTGTCTTGGTTTTCTTGTTCCACCCTCGCAGAGTCACATACTCTCTTCAAATATAATGGATGCAGCATCTGAATCATCACACACGTCCTCCATAGGCTTTGAATAGATCATAGATCAAGTCAAACTATAAAAAAAATGATCAACAAGGCAACAGCATTGTGATATGAGTACAGAATGCTGTATTTTGGTCTTTGTCCAGCACTTCATTCTATTGCATCAGAAAGAAAACAACTAATCTCAATTTAAAAAAAGAGCCTTTGTGACCACAATACAAATTCAATCTCGAGTCATTTGCAAAACAAAACAGAATTACCTGATTCTCCCCATTGGACTGATGTGTATTGTCTGTACAGGGAAGTTGTGCATTATGCAGTCCAATCGTGCACAAAGATGTGCATCTAAAGCTAGTGGAATTTATTCGAGACAAGTAAAAAAAGTGACTGAATAAACAATACGTAACAATACCTCAGTCTCCTACACTGGAAAACAACTCGAGTTTTTGTTTCATACAGGGGTCTTAATAAGTCCAGAGTGACTGATGAACCATCCTGAGCTGAATTTGAGAAATTTGCATTTCAGAGTGAATGCTTGTTCAGAAATTAGCCCAATAAAGAGATTGCTGTTGGATGCTAAACACATATGATGGAGCCAGGGATCTCTGTGATTTTCAGCTGATACACAATGGTACCCTGACAACCCCTGGGATATCATCATTCTATCAGTGAGGCCTGAATGTCTGCCAAGCTACTGGCAGCAGGACCTGGCAAGAGCTGAGGACTCCAGGACGACTGAGCAGGTTGTATAGAAGTGGGGGATGTTCTATAGAGGAAGACAGAGAGAAAGGCAATCCTGTGCATTAAATGTATTAAAATACCCAAAGCCTGCCAGAAAATGAAATCAATGAATGATCAGAGCAGCTACCAAGACACATTCAGAGAAAAGGTTGAAATGTTAAAAAGACTGGCTAATAGAATAGTATTAGAACTGCAATACCTGAATCTGCCATTTGCTAGGTTGTACAAAATGCCCCAAATAAAGAAAAATGCTTTGTGGCTCTGTCAAGTGGCATCAAGTTTCACCTCATATATCTTCTGATGCTCTCTGCACCCCAGCTAAGAAGCATGTCGGCTCAATTAACCTGCAGACATGTCCGATGTTTTTCTCAGACTTGTGAGACATTCAAACAGAAATGCACCCAAGGAGAAAAGCTACTCTATATGATAATATGGCTCTGAAACATCTATTCAAATAATAACTGAATGAAATGAATGCTACTGTTTACCTGTCATTGTGTTGCTTACTAACAGTTTACTTCATCTGGAAACTCAATGTAGCAAAAGCATCACAACATCCACTTCATATGGACCTTCTGAGTCAAAATAATTCTATGTTGTTACATGCTATGGTTCTACTAAACATGTGACATAAGCATGACCTCTGCTTAAACTACACAAAAGACGTAACTGCTGCAACGATTGAGATTTACATACACCAAGATTTACATTTGTTGGTTGTACATCAGATTATGTACTTTTATGCAACTATTCACAAAATAACCAAATAATCAAATAGAATCAGTTTATCTCTTAAATGTGAAGCTCATAGAATGACCAGCTCTCTAGCCACATCTACAGACATCAAGTACTTCTATTTAGAGCTGGTTATTAATCAATATATAAGAGTTCCAGACCTGTTGGCTAGTTTTTACTTTCTAAATCACTGCTGTTCATGTTGACTTTCCCCTGGGCACTCTGGATGTACATTTTGTACATACAAGTTATAAATAAAGCTTTCATTTATTTACAGATTTATCTGCAAGACTAGGAAACCTCATTATGTTTCCCAAAACATATTTGCTATAATTCATTTGCAGAGCTTCTCAAGAGATGAAACTGCACAAGGCAAAGCATTTTTTTTTTTTTTTGAATTAACAGTTCTTGAACAGCTGCTGAGCCACATGGATATATCAGACAAGTAAATGTTAATAATTTAGTTAGCATTTTTCCCTTTAAAAAAAAAAAAAAAAATCTTTATCTAGTTTATTATTTGAGATCATGTAACAAATTCCAATGACACCATATAATGACCAGACATTTTTATTTAGTTCATATCCCTGTAAGCACATCTTAGCTTCTGTTTATGCACAAAAACACAGCATTTTTAACATTACCATTTCACATTTCCTCTGTTTTTAATCAGCTTCCACATTTCATTGCTTGTATATTGTAAATTGCACATTTTTTGTTCACCTACACTCTGCAAACATAACCTACCTGACTTTCTGCTGTTTCCATCTTTATCACTTTAACAATTATGCGTTATGGCAATGTAAAGATCTAATTTGTTCATTATCTGAAAAACCTGCAATGCGACAAATTAAACAACCCATGTGATTCTGTATATTGAGACTGAATAAACAGAGCGGAGTGAGTTTTCCATCAGATAAAATACACTTTATTACAGACAATTAACCTGTTACCCATCAAGTCAATGCAGATAACGTAATCAAACAAGTAAAGCAGATGTTCAGTGTTGATAATAGTTATTATAGTAAAGTCCTTTATCCTACAATCACCGTATCATCGTCTGGGAACTCGTAGTAGGGCACCTCCAGATTGAGTGGAGCAGGGCCTTTCCTAATGCGACCAGATGCATCGTAATGAGAGCCATGGCACGGGCAGTAATAGCCACCATAGTCACCAGCATTAGCAATGGGCACACAGCCCAGATGGGTGCACACACCGATGACAATAACCCAGGTTGGGTTCTGAACACGGTCTTTGTCGTGCTGGGGGTCCCGAAGCTCAGAGAGATTGACACTGGCCTCAGTAGAAATCTCTTTTTCTGTTCTGTGGCGCACAAACAAGGGCTTCCCTCTCCATTTGAAGGTCATGTTCTTACCCTCAGGGATGTCTGATAGCTTTATTTCAATCTTGGACAGAGCCAACACGTCAGCTGAGGCGCTCATGGACGAGACAAACTGTGTGACAACTGTCTTGGCTGTATAGACTCCAATCACAGCAGTGGAACCAGTGATCAGATAGGAGAAGGCCCGCCGAGTGTCGCCGCTCTCTTGTGAGGACTTCTTTGAGTCCAAAACCTCAGGCCGGCGATAGTCAGAGAAATCAGGGATCTTGATGTCTGTGTGGGCGAAACGCACTGAAGAGCGGGCTAAAAAAAAATAATAATAAAAAAATAAATTCACATATATTATTATACATATAATCACATCAAACAATCATGCATCTCATTTAAATTTTGGACATATATATAAATACACACACACACACCAACATATATTTATATACATACACATACATATATTTATATACATATATACACACAATACACACACACATACATATATTTATTTAATTTTTTTAATAAAAAAATTAAACCAACCTGCTCCCTATATCAACAAACCACTGGTGGAAGCTCATTTGATCTATATGATATGCATTCACAAGATTATCTGTAAATTAATCACAGATTTGCAATGTGGATTGTATATAATGTTGGTATATAAAACACCCAGAAGACGATTTTTAATATAATTTCTATATTATTAGCCAACTAATGATCTGCTAAACATTGTATAATTCATATTGTTAATACAAGTTGTTATAAATAACTTGTTTACATCGGGGTTGTTTGAGAGTCTGGCTGGGGGGTTCTGTGTCTGTAATTATTGAAAACCCTTGATTATGTTTAGTATTCTTCAACCACTAATCTCTTTTATTAGCTCACTCTGAAATCATGCTGTGATAAATAACATTAAAAAGTTACACTGCATTTATAAGAGCAAGCTAATTTAACTTATACGTCAACAGCACATAACAACAGGCCTATCTTAGTAAGAAACTAGCTTTGTCCTAAAACATGCACGAAATGACCCGAAATCTAGCATATACTGGCATTTATTTTATTATGTAATAGTAAGCCGATCATTAAGGACCTTGGAGGGAAATCGAGTTATTTAAACCACAAAAGTCACAAGCTATTTTGCTAACGACTGCAGCAAGGACATTAGCGAGGCCTCAGTAAAGCTAACTGCTGTAGCACGGGAGCTCATGCTATTTCGTGATACAGTGCACATTCAACTCAAATGAATTATTATAATAATAATATTTAATTTAGCATTAATATCGTACAACACTACAAAACCAATAAATCATTTCACGATATACATTAAACGTGTGAATTCATTGTGCCCTTGAGCGAGCGCCCGCTGCACGGCCTCCTCACGCTACGATGAGACCGGGACTCTCGATTTCACTAAAGCTCGCAATGAGACTCACCGTTGAGGCTGGTGGACACGGCGAGGCCGCTCTTAGCGCTCTGACCAGACAAGGACTCGCGGCACAGGAACGGTTTCTTCGTGTCCGTCAAAATTTTATCGGTCTTCATGACGACGCCGGGTATGAGAGGTTTTAATGGACCTGCCACGACATAATTTGTAGTTTGTAAGTAAGGGGAAAAAGTCCCCGAACGAGCAGCAAGGGACATCATGTTTGTCAGCTAACTGAGCTGCGATCGACCTTCCCGAATTGGTCTACCGACTTCGCTGACGCGTGCGCGCTCCTGATGTCAACGTCTCAGAGACGGGGTGACGTCACGCCTAAAGCCTTTACACAGTTTTACCTTCTTTTTTGGGTTCATATTGGGTTCATAATAGCACACCTCTATTCCACCACAATGTGGATAAATGCTTCGTTGATTCACAATAACAAACAAACAAAAATGGTATGTGGTGAACCTGTTTAAAAGAATACATTGGTCTCTGCATGAAAGAAAGCAATGAAAAGTAAAAACCTTCCTGGAAAATCATAAGCTGGTTGCTGTGATCTGGAACAGGGTTGCAGGTTTCTAGTTATAGGGTTAGTTCACCCAAAAATGAAAATTCTGTCATTTATTACTCACTCTCATGCCGTTCCACACCCATAAGACCTTGGTTAATCTTCGGAACACAAATTAAGATATTTTAGTTGAAATTCGATGACTCAGTGAGGCCTCCATAGCCAGCAATGACATTTACTCTCTCAAGATCCATCATATTTAAATCAGTTCATGTGAGAACAGTGGCTCAATATTAATATTATAAAGCGTCGAGAATATTTTTGGTGCGCCAAAAAAAACAAAATAACGACTTATATAGTGATGGCCGATTTCAAAACACACTGCTTCAGGAAGCTTTGGAGTGTTATGATTCTTCTGTGTCGAATCAGTGATTCGGATCGTGTATCAAACCGCCAAACTGCTAAAATCACGTGACTTTGGCGCTCCAAACCGCTGATTCAACACGCTGATTCATAATGCTCCGAAGCTTCCTGAAGCAGACTTGTTTCAACTGTATTTTGCCCAAGAAAATTCGCCAAGCAACAGTAAATGAGACCTTAAGTCAGATTTTTCTTTCATTTAATCTTTCACTCACTACCGTTGTGTTATCCAAAAATCACTCTGTCACATTTACAGATTAGATTTGCATACTCCTGGCTATTACAAAAGACTGTTTCCATGAATATTTCCTGAAGCAATCTCATTTGTATGTTCCTGTTTATCTACACTGACTGGGTTACAGCTTGTCAAGTTCTCACAGCCCATTTTAATAAATCCAGTAAGTACGTCTGATTTTACTGCCTGCTGTTGCCACAGCATCAGCTTTGATCAATGTGATGCGGTTTGCCTGCAATTGAGTCTCAGCTATTTGAGGCTGCATTTCCTTCTCTGTCAACTGAAAATAAACTCTATTGACATTTTTAATCTATAAGTATGCAGTTTGGCTCGGGTGTTCTCTATACTGTATCCGTTGTGCCACTCTTGACATTTGCTGTTTCCACAAGCCTGCTTATTAGTTTCATTAGAAAGGGACATAGAGTCCCAGCTAGATCTCTAATTCTTCAGGGAGACAGCAACAAATGAAAACTCATTTTATGTTTATGCAAGGGTTTTTTATGCTAAAAAAAAAAAACAGGTTAAATAAATAAATACTGTATATAAGCTGTGATCAGACAAGAAGGATACCATAGGCAGAGCAAAGGCTTGAGACTAGCATGGAATTTTCTCACTCAAACCACTGCCTGCTGCTGCCTCTGATAGGATCAGTTTTATCCAGTAGCATATTTGGCAAACTATGTAGTGAGTATCTGTGTTTGCGCTCTGGAGAACATTAAATGTTTCTATATACAACATGTTTTTGCAGCTTTAAGCAATGTAGTCAATAACAAACATATCTGTTGATTTCTTGGCCAATCAGATGTGTTTAAGTTAACACTGAACAAAAGCTCTGCCATTGGATTCTGCACACTCTCAAGTCCTCTCATTATAATAAACAATTATGTAAATAAGAGATTTATTGTGCAGTCAGCTTCATTGATTGTAACAGAACTTTGTGAGATTGTGATGAACTAAGATAGGTGACAGCTTTTTAGTGGTTATAAAGGGAGCCCTCTTTGCATGCTTTCTGCCATGCCAAATCTTGTTTTTCTGTTAAAATTAACCGTGGTTTGTGAATGGCACTTTAATAACAAATAATTAATCAGGAGGAGCATTTATGCTTGAATGTGCAGGTTGTACAGTGACACGTAACTTGAAGCTATTTTAAGAAAATCTATTGGCCCTACCCTGGAGTTGGTTCACCCTCCTCCTATGAAGGATACACAATGCTGCAACTTGTATTATTGTATCTGTACAACCCAAGCTTGCAAAAGTGGGCCTAAACATGTTCCTCGCCCAAGGCCAGACTGAACTCACTGTCCTGTCCTTTGGTTGTGACATAAAGAGACTTTATCTCTAAGAGAAGTAATCCCAGAGGGAAGGATGGGAGAGCTACATTCAGAGCACAGGCCACTGAGACATATTAAGTCCCTTGTATCCTTCCTCTGCTCCTGCACTGCTAACAGCACATTAAAAGCTGACAGACGACCACTGACCCCTCGCATCAGACCCGGCTCTCCACTCATGGATTCTTTTCGCACAGCTGGACACCGGCTTTTTGAGAGGAGGATTATGTCACAGGCATTTTACGACAAGTGCCATATCTGGTCAGTGGCTGTGTCTACACACACATTTGGAGTTGTGTACCCAAACTCACCCAGAGAGAGTTTCCAATGATAGCGTCACTGCCAAAGCAATTAATCCGCCTGTCTCTTTAGATTCCTAGTTTTGCAAGGATTTCCGGTGTTGAACTTCCACTTCAAAAGCACTTTACAATGCCAACATGAGGACACTAAGAGGGATATTCCTTTCTCCACAAAATACTACTGTAGCTGGGTTGAAAATGAATGACCTTTGGTTCTCTGATCACTGGCACTTCAGAGAAAAATGAGAGTGAGAATCAGGTCAACGCTGCTTTAAATATGCAATGAGTATCTTAAGCCTTCTCCATGTGAGTCATTGATTTTCTCATTCCATCATCCTCAGACCTAATGAAGGCCTCTCATTTCTTGATTGTGTAACCTTTCCGTCTAAAATATGATGAAGCATATATCTCGGAGGACTAAATACATTTTAATCAATCGACTTTTTCGGTATTGATTAGTAGCTGGAAGAAAAAAGTTATTGCATTTGGTCATGAAACAGGGGACAGATATGACATCATATTTGATTGGTTAATACAATCAAAGAGGGAGCTAGTCAGTAGAAATGGCATCCTCCTGGACCATTGTGATCAATCCATAATACCTGGAGGGCGTTTTCCCTTAGCATTCTCATTAATCTTAATGGCAATACTGCAGCATGCAGCTCCGGTGCTGCCATCTTTGGTTTATATTTTCTGGATATACAGCATTCAAAAGTTTTGGGTCAGTATAAGTTATGTGTGTGTATTTGTTTGTTTGGGGGAAAAAAAACAAAAAAAAAAAAACACTTTTATTCAGCATGGATGTGTTAAATTGATCAAAAGTCACATTAAAGACTTTTACATGGTTATAAAGTCTGCTTTAAATGAATTCTGTTTATTGTACTTCCCATTCATCAATAATGCTGGGGGGGATCTGCTACTCTAAACATCTACTATAATATAATGAAATTTTTCAGTTTACATATTGCTTGGCCATCAGTGGAGAAAGTTGTAATGTTGCAGTTACAGCATGGCCAGACACCTTGTCTCATCCACACCATTCTGCTTTATCAACTGCCTTCCCTTGCAATCCCTTGGGCAAGCCAGTAAATCCTGAAATGTTACATGGACACTGGTATTTTGTTCACATTTTGCTCACATACAGTACAACACTTAAATATCCAGTCAACTCATAATAACTTTGCACAAGTTGTAAAAAGAAAATGAACTCGGCAATACTTGCCTATGCCTTGAGGTTACAATTGTCATTTGTATTGAGTTGTGTTATTACAATAAGTAATCTTGTCTACCATCTAATTCAATTTACAGTACACAGATGAAGAGATTTCACTACTTGGATAAGGACATGGGCATGGTATTTGCCTCATACTACACGAATAAGGTAGTGCTATCACTGCGAGCAACAAATGACTGTTGATATAACATTAATTTATGATGAATCTGTTGTGCACATATCACTGCATGAAAAGCACAAATGCTTCCCACACTCATTTGTGTTTACATGGGTAATGCCAAAATGTATCAGTCACAAAAATACAGCCCCATAGAACATGCTGACACACACAAAGAAAAAAAAGTGCATGCTGCTACTTTTAAATAATCTCCTCTCATCTGCTAATATTAAAATGCAGATCTTGTCTTGGTCTCAGATTGTGCTCAAGGGCAATAATGTCCATCTCTCCCTTCAATAGCACATCACCCTCAGACCCAATAATGCATTAACATCCTATTAACTGGGACTTAAAAGTGGCTTTGTAATTGATAAGGAGGTTGGATGGGAGGACTGAGAGTGACAGACAACCATGGGATGCTATTATCTAAATGAAAATCTGAAGTGTCAGACTGTGTCTAGTTTTTCAGTGCTTTTTGGAACAAAGTGGCAGGAATAAAACAGTTGAGTTATGGTCAAACTAATTGTGATAGTTTTGATCCGAATTTAAATTACACACTCCCTTTGCAGCTCTATTATACTGATTAATTGCCATATAAGAAAAGAATTGAGTGGCTATACTGGTGCATAAAAGAAATATGCATTTGTATTACATTCATCCAAAAACATGATTTTCATTCTGAATGTAATAAAAGTTTCATAAACTATATGGATTTGAGAATTCACCGTTGCTCAGAGGCAATGCTGTTTTTTAATTTCTAAAAATTACACAGATTTATATAACGTTTAGTTATTTTGCTCTGACAGTTAGGTTGCTGCTTGTTTAAAGAATTAAGTGATCCTGGGGTACTAATGATGCTTATGCCATCTGATATCTTCTTCCTTGGTTCCCATGCAGCTGATTGGTCACCTGCTTTGACAATGTCATCAGGCAAGGGAAAGCATGCAGAAACCTAGATAATGTCATCCCTGGCATTCGACAATTTCGTGCTGAGCGCAGTTCAGATATCACAGCCCGATAAGCTGTCACTGATGCCAGTTTTTCTAACTCTTAACCAGATGCTTGGCTGCTCCCTACAGTCCCTACAGTCTCTGTATGTCTCAAGCAGCACAGTGATGGGACAAATCAGTGCTGCCTGTGGGACTGTTTGTGTTGATGGCCTTATCTCAGGACAAAGGTCTCTGTCTTCAAGCCAAGGCGGGAACTTTGTTCACTCTATCAGGGGACTGCGAAGAGACAAGGAGAGTTTGGTGAAGGAGAAAAAGAGTAAACCACACATGAATAGCTGGAACTATGTGTTTATGTCCTTGTCAAGATAGACAAGGGCATTTTGGTCCTTTCAAAAAGCCTTAAAGTATTACTTCTTGGGCATGTTTCCATTTTAGATTTTGATTATAATTATCTAGCATTATTTGTTTTAGAGGGATGTGCTTTAAAGACAGTTTGCTCAGCTAACATACAGGCAGTAAATTAATCACAATTTAATCCTGTAAAACTTGAAAGTAGCAGTAATGAAAAATTATCATACCATATTAGGCAACAGCATGTCATATTATTGGATTAAGAATCTGTCTGTAAATTCATCTAAATTCAATAGCAGATCCCTTCTGCACAGGTAGTGCTTAAACCAGAGGATGTCTTTTAATTCCCTGTTATTATTCGTATATACAGAGAGATAATTAATTACGCCTGTTTATTAAGCACTCAGGGAAGAAGGTTTGTGTGTTTGATCATGCTGACACTAATGCGATGATGGCTCATTGGTATTTGAAGTCATGTTGCCCTACAAAGTATGCCTACAAGGTTTTTATTTTGCTAACATTAATTTGATTCTGCACACACAAATCACACAAATGGATGTTTATATTTTAAGATCTGAGTTTGGAAAATGAGAACCTATACTGTACAAGCACTAATTAAGAAATCAGAGGATCTCAGGACCATTGGTGTTCTGTCACAGCTTGTGATTCATTGTGTTTGATCAAGTGACTTGTCTTGGGGCCAGCAGCAGTCAGAAGGCCCCTCTCTCCACACTGATTATCCAAGCTTTTATGTACCATACATCTAATGTTAATATACTGTAATTTCTTCCTCCCTGTCTGGTCATTCATCTTACTTCTGGTCTGCCCGTTTACAGGTCCTCACCTGCATATTCTGCCTGCTAATTGAACGGAAATAATTGTACACCAATTATTGTTTGATTACTGCATAACACCTCTCAAGAGCAGCTCAGTAAATCAAGTGAAATCGCTTTGTTGTATTCGTTTTCCAAATGTAAATCTTCCAATGCTTGTTCCCCTATGATATTTATGGGATGGTTTATATACATACATACTATATACTTGTATGTTATGGATATATAAAAATTGTTTTTAGAGTAAGAAGAGCAAGAAATTAAGAGCATATTGGGAATCCACCATATATGCATTATAATTCATTACATGCAACAACATAAACTAATGTATGTATCTCCACTTTATTGTCATGTACTTTATAGTCTTCAGATACATGTATTTTTGTATTTAAGGATTTTCCAATGCCAAATGTATTGTAAATGTTTATCCATTTCTATTTTTACATTTCTTCACATTTACATATTGTGCATATCAGCAGTACTGAAAACAAATCAATACATTCACATGCATCATTACATCATCTTCAAACCTTTAAGACTTGCCCTGCCCAACACCACATAATTTTAAAGCCTAATCATCACTTTACAAGTTACAACCTCTCCATTTTCATATTAAAACAGAGTTTTAAGGGTTTGGGGTTGTTAAAGGAGATTACTTTGGTCAAGTCTTATCTCACTGTCTCACAAATGTGGTTTTGCTTTGAGCTAAATTTTTAAAATGGTAAAAATGATGATTTTCAGTGGGACATATTTCAAAGAGTCATGCTGTGCTCTGAGTGATGCTTTACACCTACACACACTTACAGATTTTGTCATGTCTCAGTTTACCTAGAAATGCCTCTTAAATTAAAAAAAAAAAAAAAAAGAAGAGCTCTGGCAGAACACTGCTGATGATAATACATTTTCATAGCCTGGAATATATTTAGTTTTGCTGTGTTTCACAGAACTAAGATATGCTGTCTTTTGCATGGATATACTTGTGTGTCATCTTCACTTGTTTATTGATTTTCATTGCATTATTATTATAAGCCTGAAATGTCTAAACCTCCACCGGCCGTTTTTAAGCATTGGCTCCCAAAGTATGTCAGAAAAGTAAGATAAATAGATAAATAACACAAACACACACACACACACACACACACACACACACCACATGTTGTTTTTGTGAATTGTGGGGACTTTCCATAGACTTCAATGCATTTTACTGAACAAACTGTACATTCTATCCCCTACCCTGCCCCTACCCTAAACCTAACCCTCACAGGAAACTGTGCAAACTTTTACTTTTTCACAAAACTCATTCTATATGATTTATAAACCCATTACATTGTGGGGACCGCTGGATGTAGGTGAACTCAGGTTTATATTACATCATGGGGACATTTGGTCCCCACAATGTAATATAAACAAAAGCACACACACACACACACACACACACACACATATATCTTTTGGTTTCCATTTTAGTGATCGATATAACCCCCTTAATTTTGTCACATTTGTAATATTAGTTATTGGACTATCATGTTATGTAGGGATCTATTCATGAAAACTGTGTTTGTTTGTTTTTTGGGATGGAAGGGATAACTTTGCCATTGAAGGAGTAGAGGCGCTAGATAACAATTAGACATTCAACCTAAAATGTCATAGTAACACAAATTGCTTTCATTTATTGATGACATCATACCCTCGGGCGGCAGGCACAGCAGATTCCGCTATAGTTGTTGCCTGTGTTGCATAGCGTGTCCGTGAATGTGGGGGTGGAGGCATCAAGATAGGTGTGTGGATGTTTCAGATGTGTGTTTGTTTTGGTGATTTTAAATATCAACAGTGTTTACCAGAAATCACTTACTGCACCATTAAGGAGTCCTAACATTGTTATGTGTTTGTTTATCTCTTTAAAAGGACAAAATTGTTTCACAGCAACATAATATACAGCATAGGACTGCTGTTTAAACATTTCAAGCCCTATACAACCCTAAAAAAAGGAAATGAGAGTGCAGGAAAGCAATGTTTGCCAGAAATATGACAAAGATATGTAACTAAATTGAAAAACATTATCAGAGACATTTCATAGATTTACCCCAAATAACCTCAAAGCATTAAAATGTTGTGTTCTGTGGTTTGTAGTAAAGCCCATAACAGTTGTTCTAAGCAGGTGTTTTAATGCAAAAATAAAAATGTATTTCTTTGTATTTGTACAAATGTATGATCATGAGAGGTAGAATTAATGTAGAAGAAGAAGAAAGAAAGAAAGAAAGAAAGAAAGAAAGAAAGAAAGCCACTAGAGAAGGTCTGCATTCGATAATGACATAGAAACAGACACACACACACAATGTGGGAGATTAACAGATCTAACTACACCTAAGAGGCAGTGCTTCGTTATCGGTCGTTATTAACATAATGTGCTGAATGCAATTAAAAAAAAAAAAAAAGACACATGATTAACATTCCACTCAGCTTCTTGGTTCTTGTGATATAGCGTTGTTGCAAATAAAGTACAAAGTGTCTGAAAGAGATAAAGTTTCAAACAGTGAGAGAGAATAACAGAGAGAGAAAGAGATGTGATTGGAGGGACACATGCAGGGATAAACACAAATCCTCTCTCTGTAACTGTGCAATGAGTCCATGCCTCTGTGTTTCTTCTGTCTGTATGCTGTCAGAACAGAGTCCAACATACTCCTGTCTCCGGTAGGTAAATAATTCAATTACATGTTTATGTGCAACTTCCCTCTCTGGTTGTGCAGAGAGTGTCTGTAGTGAATGCCAATGTTGCTCTCTCCCACAGAGGAAAAAGAGAAAGGAGAGAGCAACAAAGTGAAAGAGTGAAGATCTCTGAACAGTGGGCATCAGTAAAAAGATCAAACAAATGAAAGGGCTGCTAAAGTTGGCTGACAAGTCTGATATATGCATGTCTACATGATAAACATGAATCCACTGGGCTATTTTTATGGGAAAACTCTAAAACAGTTGATTTTAAGGGGATGAGTTCAGGCTTGTGGCTCTCTGCTGCATTGTGGTTAGCGCTGCAGGGTTGGTAACTGGAAAATTGATGTCTCAATCTCCACATAAAGTGAGCCATGAGCTATGACCATTTGTACTGTAAGATTTTCCTACTAAGACAAAAGCTGAGATCAAGCGCCCTGCAATAAAGCTCATCTGGAGAGAAGGTCTCAAAGAAATTGCATAGGACAACGCCTTGCCCAAACATCCTCACACATCTATGCAACCCCACACACACACACCCTCCTTCCTCTCCCCCTGACTCAAGTCACTGAAAGTTCTCTAAGAATGCATATTCTATGTATAATGTATCTATTGTTTTTTTTTCCTTTCATGTTTGGTATCCTTTTAAATGTCTCAGTGCGATTGGTAAAATGGTGTCAATTTCACAGCCTTCACTTATGTTATGAAAAAGATTAAAAACTAAGGAGAATTCTGTCCCCCTTTTGGGTGCCTCTTCATGATATCTGATAACCCAGTCCTCTCCCACCAAAACAGGTGTTGGTGTAGTAAATATTTACAATTCTTTTGTTCTGGTCTGGGTATTTAAGGGAAAGTGCAAAGCAGTCATGTAGGACATTCTGCAACCAGAACCCCCTGTGATGGGTGAATTATTAGAAATATTCATCCACCACTGTATGCAATTCTTACTCTCAGAGTCATCTTTGAGCAATTGATGTTATGTATTTATTATGTGTAATTAATGTGTAATTGGCATGACATATTTTTACCTGAAAAATAAATTGTAACACAGTTCGTAAGTATGGGAAGAAGGAGGCAGGATTCGGCGAATGTTCAACAAAACTTTAATTCAAAATAAACAAACAAAACGAAAGTAATGCCGGCAGACCCTCATGGACGTCTGCCGGCCACACAAACATAATAAAACATAAAATAAAGTCCAGGCCTGGTCCTCTCCCGTCCCGAGGAAAAAGAAAGAAAAAAATTCTGGGTCCGGTTCCCAGACACACTGCCACTGCCACAAGAGGCTCTTCTTCGCGGTGCCATGCGATGGCACTGGACGCTCGGTGGACGGCCCGATCCTCGACCGCCTCCTGGCAGCCTGCGATGGCTCCTCCGGTTGAGGGCAGCCAGCAACGAGTCCGCCATCCCCTGCTCCTCTCCTTCATGGCGGACGGTATCAGGCTCCGGCCCACGGCAGACGACGGCACTCCTCCGCTCCCTCCAGGACGGCAGCCACCCCACCTCGTCCCAGGAGCACAGCATCTGGGTCTCCGTCCCACCTTTCACAAGGCTCCAGTACCACCGCCTCGGGCAGCCTCTCGCGGTCTTCACTCCCGCGCTGCCCGAACTCCACAGCACCGCGATCCCCCTCAGCAGTGAGGGCTCTCCGACAGCATGTCCCTCCTTCCTCCCGGGTTTTGGCACCAATGTAACACGGTTCGTAGATGTGGGAAGAAGGAGGCGGGAACCGGCGAACATTTAACAAACTTTAATATATAAATAAACCAAAAACCAAAGGAAAGTAATGCCGGCAGACCTTCACGGACGTCTGCCGGCCACACAAACATAATAAAACATAACGTAAAGTCCAGGCCTGGTCCTCTCTGGTCCTCCACATAAATGTTATTCTTGATTTATTCTGCATTTATTCTTAAATCATTATTTCTAGTAGATTATTGCGAGTTTGGTATTACCGCAAATCAGTGTCCAGTATAGATCATACGGGAAGTCTCAATGAAAGGAGCATGGAGCACATCATTTGAGATCTTTTCGATTTCTGTCTATTGGCGCCTTATTAAGTTGCAGTTTCCGTAAATATACAAAACGAGTGAGCAGAGTGCAACCGACTTAAAAGGTAGATATTTACCCTGCATCCTCTGTCTAAGAAGCAACTGGCGTGTTTGTGATCGTGGAAGTACATAAGGCCGATGTAACTTCCTGTGCGATACCGAGTCCATAAATTTCTAATTGGAAACACAATCTAAGAGTAATAATAATTTGAAATTGGAGTCAGATTAAGCGAGCAGATAAAGTAAAATTGAAACTAAATTCTAAAAATTAAGTGAACTTCACAGGGGTGCTAAAAAGACACATGCATTTTACCTTCATCCAGGCCGTTGGATTCCGTTTTTGGGCCGATGGGGGGCTCCTTACAGTACCCTTGAGCAAGACACCGAACAGCAGGATGCTGTAGGGAAACTAGCCCTCTATTAAGTGTCCTTACAGTCACTTTAGACAAAAGCATTTGATGCATGACTACTGACTGATTAACTACAGCTTGATTCACAGTTCAGCACCAAGGACAGCTCCCAACACTTTTCATTAAAAAGTGTGATTAAAAGCGCTAAGTGTTCATGTTGTATACGTGTGCATTGTTTAAATGGGTTATTATCAACATGAGGGATTTTTTTCCTCCATTTTGTTTCAAGACATATTTCCAGCCAACCAATAATGGTTTCAATGGAATAGCTTTTCTTAGTAAATCAATATTCATCCAAGATGTAAACTGCATACAAATGTATGCAGTATACAATCTCAGTAACTAGCATGTAGGACTTTGGTATGACATGGAAAAAAAAAAAAAAAAAAAAAAAAAATGTTGCATTCAGTTTGGTTTTATTTAGCCTAAAACTTTTTTTGCTTTTCTTTCTTTTATTGGATCCCAATCTTGTATCAGAACCTGAAATCTAACCTTGGTGAAATATGTACACTTTTTATTGTCTCAAAGTACAACCGCATTCACTCTTTTCATTGAACTCTGATATCCTCCTCTCTTGTTCTCTCTCTCATGGGTTTAATCTGATCTGGGACAGCTATCTATGAAAGTCTTCATTAAACTGAAGGTCTCCCAGCACATTGATTCATTGTTAAACAGTACTCTCAGCTCCAAGTACGTGTGCACAGAGACAGGGGACGATTATAATAGGGTCATAATTCCTAATAAATAAACCCTAAATTTCTTCAAACACAAAGTTAGAGTGACACACATAATGGTGATATCTGCAATACATTCATGTTGGTTCTGTTCTGTTTAACCTAGGCGGCTTATCGCTTATCAACGCTATGCTGCATGGATAGGCAGGGAGTTCTTGCCCAGAACAGAACCATACTGCCAGTCGAAACTGTATGCTAACTGTCAATCATCATTGACAATAGTGGTCCTGACAGAACTGTTTTAAGTTTTCCCTACTGTTCTCTTTAACACACACACACACACACACACACACACACACACGTTTTATGGGGACATCCCATAGGTGTAATGGTTTTTATAATGTGCAAAAAAAATCCTTTTAAAAATCTATTTGCAAGGGGGGGAAATAGAGGAAGAATCTCTGCCCTGAATTGTTTCTACACAAACATTTTTATATTTCTGACAGCCACATTTGAAATATTGCAGAGCCATTTGGTTAATTTCTTTGAGGAATACATACACCAGCTGTTTATAATCCCAATTCTGCTGTCATCCACTCATTAATCTCTTATACAGTAACTTCATTTTCATTTTCTGTGTTGGACTGCTGCTCGCTGATACTCAAGTGTGACTGTCTGGCCCAGGTTATGATTGAGTTTTAATGCAACACTGCTTCAACTCACCTGGTCCCAGGCACTCGAAGGTTCATGGGGCCAGATATCTATTAGACCCTTACACTTCTCAGGCCCCCTCTGCTGTTGAATCACATTGTAAATTGAAATAAAAATAGATGTGTTGCAAAGGCGCTCTAACTTCAAAGCAAAAAGCCTTAAGGTATGACATATCAGAAATCTCACTCATGTCAAATCAGAAATCTCACTCATGTCAGTTCATCAAAGTAACGGACTGATGACAGGATGACGAAGGGGCAGGAATGGGAGACATTGGGTTTTTCAAAGAAAAGGAGGGAGGAACAGCACTAGCAGCATTTCTGTTGCTATTCTGAGGTGAAGGGGGGGTTTGAGGAACCCAGGTGGCAAGTGATATAACTGCTGTTCAGGGCCAATTACATCTCTCTCTGTCGATCTTTCTTTCCTTCACCCGAGTGTTTTTTTTCACATCATCCTGATTTTAGACATCATAGCGACTTAGAAGAAAGATACAAACACATAAACAAGCTTCTAAAATTGAAACCAGACAATAAATAATAGCACTTTATTTATACCTACTGGCTATTTTTAAATTGATTCTAAATGCAGAGTGTCTTTGCTACATTAGAATATGATCAGCTGATCAGGGTTAGATAAAAATACTTTGTCACAAGAGTTACACTACCACTTAAATGTTTTTGAAAGAAGTCTCGTATGCTCAAAAACTGCAATTATGTAACAATCACAGCAAAACAATAATTATGTGATTTTTTTTTTTTTTTTTTTTTTTTTTACAATTTAAAATAGCGGAATTTAAAATAACTGTATAAATTGTATAACTGTATAACTGAAAATAACTGTACTGGAATAAATTTAATTTATTAATTATATTACAATATAAATTGTAATTTATATTGCAAGAGGTCATAAACACAGTGTAGTCCAACACAAACACCAGGCAGGAAACTCAGGCAAACAGGGTAATCCAGAAAACAGACAAACAGGGAAATCTGGAAAACAGGCAGGGGTCAAAACCATGGAATGGGAAATCAGAAGAGTGCTCAACAATACAGCATAACACAAGGCAAGACATCACAAAGAGTGATTGAGTAAACCAGGCTTATATAGGATGCGCTAACAAGGCTAAGGAGACACAGATGAAGACAATCTTGGATGATGAGACTGGGCAGTGAGTTATGGGAAATGTAGTCCTTGATTGAGTGGAAATAGTCTGGGTTAGAGTGCCCTCTAGTGGCTATCAAATGCATTTCAGCTGGTAGCCCCGCAGGCTGGATCGAAGACCACCTCAGTAGAGCTGGAGTCCACCACAGCAGATCTGGAGACCACCATGATCAGGTGAAACTGTAAACACAGAGCACAGAGAGGTTAGTGTTGGCCACAGGGGCTGTGTTAAGACAGGCAGGGAGCTCAAGCGTGTCCACCGTGGTCATAACAGGACCAGCAGAGTGTTCCAGGTTGACCTCTGTGGTCATCTCAGGGCAGACAGGAAGTTCATGAATGACCTCTGTAGTCGTATCAGGGCAAAGAGAAAGTTCTTTGAAGACCTCCATGGTTGCATCAAGGCAGACAGGAATGTCGGATACAACCTCCGTGGTCGTGTCAGGATAGGCAGAGGGTTCTAGGGCGACCACTGTGATCGTATTAGGACAAACAGAGAGTCCATGGGCAGACGCTGCCACCTCAGGCAAAACTACCTCTGGTGCCACCACCTCAGGAAAACCTGAAGCGTACATGGGCCCAGACACACAAAATGGCCACCTCCGTAACAGGGAGTACAATTGACGGTGGAAGAACCTCTGGGACCACCAGGCTAGATACCACCACAGAGATGCCAGCTGCTCGCACCGACATCAGTGGTGTGTCCTCCAAACTGGAAGCCAGTCTCAAACGCAGAGGGACTGTCCTGGTAGCTTCAGATCCAACACTCATGACAGCCAGAAATACTGACATGGCGGCCATGATAGCTGGACACTCTGGCTTGGGGGCCATGATGGCCAGAGATTCTGGCGTGGTGGCCATGTTGTGAACAGGCTCTGGTGTGGGGATAACCAGACTGGAAGATACTGAAAGTACAGGGCTACCGACCATCAGAACTGGAAATGCTGGCAATCGTGGTAGGCCAAACTCCATGGCCACTGGAGCTTGATGCATGCTGCCCCCTCCAATGTTTAGAGAAATCATCCTCCTCTACCTCGCCAACAGTGAAGGAGGACCCACTCAACAAAAGTGCAGTCCAAAAACTGAGCCAGCGATCCTTGAGGACCATCACAGATTAGTTTGGATTGATAGTGTTCATTGAGTCCATAACAGAAGAAATCAATGAGTGCATAGTCTGGGAGGTCAGAGAAATTTGCATTGTCTAGAAAGTCCTGGATGTGGTCCTCGAGAGATCACTTACCTTGATGCAGGCAGATGATTCTTACTGTTGGATCCATAGAGGCAAAGTCTTCTGTTATGTACTGCTCCATTTGATACATACAATCACACCAATGTGATCAGTCTAGGCTGGTCCCTGGAACGTACGATAACACCGGTATGATTAAAACGTTCAGTGTATCATGATAAACTGCTAAATTCAAATGTGCTTTCACGCTTTGGCTAGCGCTGAGCCAGAGACGGACACGCTCAGCTCTTGTCACATATCACAACTATTCAGTATTTTCAGCCACATAATGTTTATTTTAGGTTTGCAAAACAAAACATTTATAGTTTGTAAAATACACACTGATGTCTATGGAAGTGGCAACAACAATCCTTTGAATTATAAATTGACAACATGTTTTATTCATATCAGATATACATTGTGTAGGTCACTATATATTTACTCTATTCTTCTCCCACTTCACTGACAACTTACTTTCATGTATTTTGGGAGAAGCGAATACAAAAACGCATGCTGGGGGCCTAGAATATTTTAAACTTATGTGCGAAAGGGTAATACAAAGATGTAGTCCAATAAACAGGCAATAGGCAATAAACACAAGGTAAACAATCCAACACAAACACCAGGAAGGAAACTCAGGCAAACAGGGTAATCCAGAAAACAGCCAGGGATCACAACAATGGAACAGGAAATCAAGAGTGCTCAGAAATGCAGAATAACACTAGACAAGACTTCACAAAGAGTGGCTCAGTAAACCAGGCTTATATAGGATAAGCTAACAAGGCAGGCAATGAGACACAGCTGAAGACAATCATGGATGATGAGAACAGGCAGTGAGTTATGGGAAATGTAGTCCTTGATTGTGTGGCAATAGTCTGGGGTAGAGTGCACTTCTGATGACTATCAAGGCCATTGATATTATCAATGTTGAAAACAGTTGTGCTGCTTAATACTTTAGTGTAAACCATGAAGATTATTTGACGAATAGAAAGTTCAACAGAAAAGCATTTATTTTAAACTGAATATTTTTTTAACACTAATTATGTCTTTATTGTCAGTTCAGATCAATTGAATGCATCCTTGCTGAATAAAAGTATTGATTTTGTTCAGATTAATTTCATTCTTGACCCAAGAGTTTTGAATGGTAGTGTATTTCAGTACCACTGCTGTGATACTGACATAGTGTTCCTTATTATTTTGCATTATGGATTACAAAGGGTTACACATGAGAAATCTACTATAGTCTTCAGTATGTCTTTGCAAAATCCAACATTTATTTCTGAGATTTTAAAGACAGACATAATTGTAATTTGGTACAGCACCTCCTAATTTTAACTGCTGCTCACACCAAAATTTCCTTTGTTCAGACTGAAATAGACTGCTGGAAAGCTTCAGAGAACACAGCTCATCCATTGTCTTTTATTCTTCTTAAAAAAGTTTCAATCAGTTTTCTATGCGCTGTGAGGTGCCAACTTATAAACTAACCCCGCTGTACTTTAGGAAGTAATGAAATTTAATTCCACATGTCTTGTAATAGTTTGTTTATCCATTCAGACTTGTTTTTGCCTTTTTTTTTCTCCTCCCCAAGTGGCACAGGGAAAAAAATACTTGAAATGCTACACACAGATATGAACATTGAATTATGAAATAAATGAATTATGGTTATATAATTAGATTTTTATTTTAGGATTTATAGTATTTTTTTGTGAATTAATGTACCACCATTATACCCCCCCCCCCCCCCCACCCCCCCCCCCCCCCCCACCACCAAAAATGTCCTGCACTGCCCCTGATAGTCACTGATTTCCACTCAGCTGCTCCCTGACACAGGTTAAGCTGCTCACCAGCACAACTGTTCCACAGTCCAGCCAGCATGCCTCTTATGACAGGCTCACCCACAGTGAATGCATGCTCACACCGCTGGGTGTATGGGAAGCTACAACAATGGCCTTTGATTGTGAAATTTAGGGGACAGAGGGGGCAGGAGCTATGAAACAAGCTTCTGCACCCACTGTAATGATGGCCTTTATGTGAGCATGGCATACAGTGTAAAATCATTAGCCTGCTTTAGGCAGGCATATAGCAGGCAAAATGTGAATATCAGCCATATCCAGCCTTATAGATTCAGTAACATATTTTATTTTTTGAAGATTTTCTAGCTTCAGTGTCATAGAAGGGCACTGGTGTAAAAATATACAGAGAGAGAAACAAGTTCTGGGGTTCCACACTGTCAGAATCAGAATGTTTTATTTTAAACTTTTGTTTATTTTAAAGGAAGATAAATACATTTATCTTCCTTTAAAATAATATTTATACTTTTATACATTTGTACTTCCCTTTGCCGCTTTCTATTTCCTTTATGGATGAATCTTTATCCCTGAAAGTGTGGGACAGTTTTTTACAGCAGCTGTCAACAGGTGACTGGCTCAAAAACATGTTTAGTCCTCATAGGCCCTGAGGACTGCTTGTGTGCACTGAAGGGGGTCCCTTTGTAGACATTAATAAATAAATAAATAAATAAATAAATAAATAAATAAAATAAAATATTTAATGTGACAGCAACTTCTCGTCTATATATATATATATAGTGGGCTGGTCTTGTGAATATATATTTGATGTTATATCGCTAGCAAACGTACAGTGGGACTGCATTGTTTGTTTTAATGTTCTTTACTGAGTGGAAAAAAAGAGTGCGAAAATCTCTATTAGCTGCAAAGTTCACTGCAGGGAGCAAACCACATTTAAGGGTACACTAAAAACTTATTTGTAATTTAATACATATTTAATTGATTAATTTTATGTATTGTTTTACACAACAGAGTCATAAATCATTGCAACACACAACTAACCTGGCAGTGACAGATTTTTTTTTTTTTTTTTCCCATTAACCAACATACAATATAACAAAATAAATTATTCTTTTTCTTTTCATTCATTAAAATGCATAATATCAGCATCATGTGTATACATGCAGTTACCATTCAAGTCTTATAACTGGTAACTTAAATCCTAAAAGCCAAACAAAAGAAAACATAGGTACTTTCTACTGTCGCGACATTCCCTAGCCTGCCTTCTCTTATAAAATAACCTTTTTATCATAGTAAAATCAACATATCATTCCCAACAAACGTATTGTTTAGCATAAAACATATTGAAGATTAGCAGACAGGCAGTCAATTCATTAAATGATAAGTTGTTTCCTCACAAAAGCGGTTTATTCAGAGTTGTGAAGCCTCTTCTACATTGATACTCATTAAAAAAAAAAAAAAAAAAAAATAGCCTCTGGTCTCCTTTCCTGAGTACTGGCAGCTGCAGTGTTAGCATCAGCCGTTACGCTTTTTTTGGCTAATTGTTGCAGGCTTGTCATCTAGTGGCTTTGAGCACACTCATCACCTCTGGCATGAGTCCCAGTTCAGAGGCTGTATCCTTCGAAAGACTCAGACTTTAAAGGCCATGCCTTCGAAGACAGTGAAGGTCAGACTGAGCTTTGTTAAGCGGGACAGTCTAGACTACGGAGGACTGTTCTTGTCCTGTAAACCTCATCCATTACCATGTGTACTCATCTGTTCTGTCCATCCTGGGAAGTGTGTGCCCTCCATGATTTTCATCACTTAATCCATGATCTCCACCATCACCTGCACAGTAAAGACATTCATTATCACTTCATTATCTACTATCTGCTATATTCAAGATTACTCACATTTTTATCACTTTTGTCAACGAAACTAAATAAACCTGTTAAATTCACAATATCTCTGATTCTGAATCTGGTATTTCCTGACAGCAAGGATGCATTACAGTTTTTTCTATTCTTTTATATTTTTTCTTTTTTTTTCTTTTTTTTCCCCCAATTGCTAACATCCTTTTGTCCAATTCATGTTGATTTCACACAATATACAGCCAATTAAAATGTTTCTAAAATGCTTAAATTTTCTTTTCATACAAGCTTACCCAATACCAAAATCATGGATCTTTCTGGTCTTATTTACAAATGCTAAAACACAGCGTGACAGAAATGAATAAGCACTGATAAGCATTTTTAAGTAGCAGATCACTGACATCTTGAGAAATAGCTGAATCCAATCAAAAGAAAAAAAGTCAGAATTGTGAGACAAAAAGTCATAATTACCTTCTATACTTTTGTATTCTGTGGCAAAAAAAAGCTTCCATAGTAACCAAATGCCATGTTGGATTTGTTGTTGATCGATGGCAGCAATTTCATGTTTTCATTTCAGTGAAAGCTTCATGTAAAGCTTTTACTACAGCAATTCCAGTACCACTGTTCCATATACACAGAATATGTGATCTGCGTAGGGCACTAACTACCAAGGGGACACCATCCCACCCTCTATGGGGGCACCATCAACACAGACAGAACTGTCCCCTATGCAGAACTGAAGTTCTGCATAGGGGACTTATTTGACCAGTGGCTGCCCTGAGCAATTCTATTACTTTCTATTTTTTTCTACTGTACATTCTATAAAGTAATGACTCATTTACTTTTAGATAGTATGTTGCCATGTTGTCAAGAATGCACACATTCAACACTGAATTAAACATGAAGAATGGCTTACAGTAAAAGGAAACTGAATTATAAAAACAAACAAACAATTGATTTCTTATTTTCTGCAGGTAGAACTGAAACATGACAAGTAATGCAGTTTTCATAATGCCATCAACTGTTAGTATTTTGACAGTCATTGCACTATGATTAACTATATGTTCATGTTAGATAGTAAACTAATGTTAGTGTTTTGACAGATTGATTCAGTTTGAGTCAGGTTTGCTGCTTGATAGAGTTAGTATATGTAGAAAAAGGTTTTTAGCATTTTGAAATGTAGCGTTTGTATTTATTTAACAAAATATGGTTTTGGGCAGAATATTAACTGTTGTGGCCAGTTGTGTAATTTAGGTGCTTTGCTGTGAGTTTAGAAAAAGTATTGGTAAAATCTTGTTATCAATTGTGTAAAAAATAATAATAAGAAGAAGACGAAGAAGAAGAAGAAGAAAGTAAAATGTACACAAAAGTATGATGCAAAAATATTTTTTTGAAAGATCATGTGACACTGAAGACTGGAGTAATGGTTGGTGAACATGTTTGACATCACAGGAAAAAATGACATTTTAAAATATATTCAAATAGAAAACATTACTTTAAATTGCACTAATATTTCACAATATAGTTTTTACTGTATTTTTGATCTAATAAATACAGAGGTGATCATGAGACTTATTTTTTCATAAACTTTTTTTTTTTTTTTTTTTTATCAAATTTTGAAATCAACAAGGTAATGGTTTACCTAAAGTTGTCTGTACATATAAAATGGAGATAAAAGGAAGTATTTTAGCATCACCTTTAAAGAAGGATAAATAGTTTTTTAGTGTCTCTGCATATCCTCACTTTTTTCCATCAATTCTCTATTTCGGTTATTATGATTGGGGTGGTGAAACTACCCCTGACCTGCAAAGACTTAATTCACTACAAGTTATCCACAAGTCAGAATGTGTGTATGCGTGTCTGACTATAAAATATTCCAGTCAACAACATCCTTAAGTAATATGAGGACCAACTGTGAAATTAGTATTTAGCAATAATCTAACATGACCTAGTCTGAACCAAAAAATTAGTTGTCCCAAAATTTATCAGCTCGACTCATGAATATTACATGACATGCCCTGCAGTCCTACCTGATTTACTGGAAGACGCCAGTAAATAGGTGCTAGTCACTGTGGGATTGCTGCTTAACACTTGCATGTTGCTGATGCAACCGCTACTTGGTCTTAAATTTGTAGTTTTACAAAACCTTTTATTTCTTTCCAAAGCAAAATTAAATTGAAACATCTACAGATGTAAATCCCCAAAAAAGGGGGAGGGTGCTCGAAAATAGAAAATTCTAAAGATGGTTTGGCTTTACATGTTTGGCTTTTTTTTTTTTTTTTTTTGCCAAACTAGTCTAACATCAGTGAGCTCACAATGTCATTGTTTGTCTAGTTTGAATATTTATAACACAAATTCCCTCCAGCTTCCTTCTGTATAATGTCAATGAGGATGGGCACGTCCTTCAGTTCCATCTACTGTAAATAAAGGTAATTTGGAATTAATTTTAAAAATGTGATTTATTCATGATTAATTTATTATTTTTGACTTTGAACAACCATACTTGATCAATGAATAATAAGAGATCTGTAATTAAGAAATGTTTACATGCAGTAACATTTTTACAAACAATTGTCTATCAACAATAACATAACTCATTTTCCTCAAATCAGGAATCAAATTATTTTTTAAACAAAAAAATATTGATGTACTAAAAAAAAAAAACAAACAAACAAAAAAACACATACTATAATTTTCCATATCAAAACCTTTTACTTATTTCAATTTTTTTTTTTTTTTTTTTTGTACTAAAACGCTGAGAGAAAGAGAAAAAGACTGATCAAGCACAAAAGATTTTCTTCCTCCACGCATGCTAATGCATAAACATACAGTATATATCTGCTCAAGTACTTATTAGTCTTCACATCTACTGGTTAAAGCAGAGATTAAAATGACGCATATAGTTGAACATGTTATATAGCTCGTACATACTTTATTCCCATAGCAACAAATCTCGGCTTGATAGGAGAAAACAATCTGACAATGTTTTGCCTTTCCATTTTGTATGGACACAGTCTCTGAGATCTGATTTCACAGGACAAGAGAAACAATCTTCTTTTGTTCACTCTACAATGACTGCAAAAAGAAGAGTACATAACATAAAGCTGCTGAAGTGCTCTCTGGCCTCATTGAGTAAATATGTCCAATTTTAGATGTCCTGTTGTCATTGGAGAGTTATGGAATATCCTACTATTCATTCCTACTCATGTTCAATCGTGTATCATTGTTTAGTGATGGTTTCCTAGAAGCCCAGTAAGAATTTATAACAATTTCAGTCTCTTAGAACTGTTCTTTTCTGCTTCTGTTGTAGTTACTACCTCTAAAAATGTTGGAAAAGCTAAAGCTTCACTGTAATGCAAAAAGGTATTTTATTGGAGTGCCAGTGAAGTGACTGATCGAACAATGGTAGTCCGCAAAGAAAGAAAACAAGCTGCCCGTACCGTTGATGGTTTTCTCTGCAAGCACAGCCTTTTCACTCAGTTCATATTTTTTAAATTAAAGACAAAAGCAAATCTAAATCCAAAGGTTCAGGTTTAGGTTTAGAAGCTACAGCAGTACTGTATGAATTAATTTTTATTTATTCTATGCATTTATTTTTGTAAAAATGTGTTACATGTAAACTGAAAATTCACAGTTTGTTGTTGCGGAAAAACAATAGAAAGATATCTCTGTGTGGTGGTGAAGGTGTTAGGGGAAGACATAATAGAATGTGTAAAGATAAACAAGCAACTGTGAATTTTCAGTTTACACGTAACACATTTCTGCAAAAAAGTATAAATTAAAAAAATTCATTTTGTTTTTGTGTACTACAGTATTGACATTCCTCTGTAATTTTTTTACCTACTTTTAAAATATGTATCTAAAAACCTGTGTGATACAAAAGAGCATTCACCTAGACAAAAAATGACATTCTTGTATAGTTTAGAAAGCAGTCAGTGTTAACAAAAAAAGTAGAAAAAAAAAATAATTCCTTAGTGAAAAAAACATTTTGACCAGTTTGGCTTACACAATGACAGAAACACTTTTTATTTTGGTAGCATTGGCCAGTTTACTGACACAAAAACTAGGTTTTGAAGCATGAATTAAATGTTTTTGGCAAGTTACTACATTTTGAAGACATTAAAAATAGACTGCACTTACAATTTAGAGAATGTTATGATTGTTTCAAAAAATGTGCCAAAGCGACTGAGAAAAACTGTAAATGTCCTAGCCATTTGGAGAGAAATCAACGTATAGGACTTGGAAGCAAGAAATATACTGTACATGTAGTTAACGATTTACATGCGCATTATTGCGGCAATGTGAATGGAATACTGTTATAAATTCTTTCACTATTGAATCTACATAGCAAAACATATAGAGCGAGTGACCAATGTAGTGATTCTCAAACAATTAATCAATCCTTTGTAGTGAATCAAAAACATACAGCGCAACCATAGTAATCCGACTCCCAAATGAATTGTTCTTATGAGTTGGTTCTTTTCAGTGAATAAAACACATACAACATATATTAAAACCCATACATAACAAACAATAATCCATGGGTTTAGGGGCAGGGGATCTTGCCGTTTTGAAGAACAAACACCCACTGCATACCACATCGATCTCCTAACACCCACCTCTCCTTCCATATTGCTCCCTCCTACACTCTCTTGCCTCTCTCTTTGCTCTTTTCATTTTCCCTCAGTGCTCTCAGGAGCCGTGAGTCTTTTTCTGTTCTCTATCTCTCTCTTTCTCATTGTGTCTCCTGCTCTCTCTCCATCTCTGCTTCCCTCTCCTTCTCATTCTCTCAATATAACTCTTTCTCCCTCTCGTTCTGTCTCCCTCTCTCTCTCTCTCTCCCTCTCCACATTCCTTTGTCTTTCTCTCTCTTGAAGCAGCAGTGAAGCCCCTGTCTGTCTTGTCAGTAGTCTGTGTCTGCTGGCTGCTTTGGTGACACAAAAGTCACAACAACAGCACATCCTGTTACCAGCAGGTGACAAAAGAAATAAGGAAGTTGATACTGAGAAATCTAAAACTAAGAGCACTAACACCTAGTAATTTATGCATTAAAGACTTCTAAGTTGAGAAAGAGTCTTTTCTTTCCTATTATGATGTATATACAGGTGAAACGGCTTCTCGAGAAAAAAGAAAAAGAAAAAAAAAAGTAATACAGGGCTTTATTTTGTCCTTGGGAATTGATTGGTGCTATTGTGGTTTGCTATTGGAAGATCTAAAGTGAGTGACAGGTTGTCCTGCCCTCGTGCCAGTAAACACGATGAGATGTCGCTGCAAGAGGGAAGTTAGAATAATGCAATAAGCCCCAAGAAGCCATGGTTTACAGTGAATTTATAACAGCTAAGGGAGTTTTAGGCAATTCGCTCCACATCATGCCCAACAACGCCCCTTAGCTGTTATTAATTCACTGTAAACCACGTTTTCACTGGGCTTATTGCTTTTATAAAACAGTTATTCAATATTTACAAATATTAAAGCAAATATATATCAATGCACCTTTCATGAAGTAAAATCACTAAAAGCCTTCCTTCCACTGGGAAAAAAAAAAAGTCCCCGACCATGAATGCGTCATCTAATGGAGATCAACTAAAAACAGACTAGGAAAAGTCAGATGGTGGCAAAGACTGTTTGAGTGAGTCAGTCAGTAGCGAAGGCTTTTAATTTGAAAGGTCTGATACTGTTGTGAACACTAGCGTTGTCAGTGTCAGGGCATGGGAAAACCCCATAACTGTTAAAAGGACAAGATATCGCAGCTGACATTTAAACAGATTTTTTTTTTTATTATATATGAACATAGGACTGACCTGAAGGAAAATGCTATATAGATGGAGGTAACAGAAGCTTCAGTGAATAGTATCAATGAGAACAAACATATGTTTACGTTGCTAAGGGTGTTGTGCAGTGATACAAAAACTCTTGGGTAAAGCAGTCATAGCCGTGTTTTATCCTGAATAAAACACAGCTATTGACCAATCAGAATCAAGGACCGGAGCTAACTGATTTATAAGAGGGATTTTGAAAGATTATGAAAGCACATGAATGTAAAATAATAATAATAATAATAATAATAATAATAATCTGCAGGGATAAATCATTTATAATAAATATTGTAATATTCCATAAAAAATAAGAATAGTACATTTTGATTTCATGGTGACTTTAATCCATAATATTAAAGAGCTTTTAGATTTATTAAAACTGAATATAAAAATCTCTTATTTATGCACAAAAAAACAAGACACATGTCCTTGTTTTAACAAATATAGTTAATAGTATTTTTGTATTTTGTATTGTTTGAAAATATAAAATGCTTATTAAACTAATTATTCACTCTAAGTTTGCCCACTTTGGAGCATCTAAATGTAGGTGCAGAATATGGCATACTGAAATAATAAGCTCTGCAGCATCCTCTGTGTGACTGAAATGTCCTTGACAGATTTGTCTGCTGTGAGGCCAGTATGAGCCGCATTATGGACAGACACCTGTGCCTCCACGGCATATGCAGCTGCAATAGAAACAACAACACTACAGCCCACCTGTCATCCATAGCAGACAGAGACAAACAAAGTGTGCTAGAGCGATAGAGAGAGGGAGGGTGGATGGTGAGGCTATTTCTTTATCTTTCATATCAAAAGCAGGCAGTAGCTGCACTAATTATGTTGATTCATGCGGTGTGCTCCCATGAAGCTTCTGTTGACAGCAAACATGCAAATGCCCCCCCATGTTTCTATAATGCCGACATCAGACCTTATTGATGGAAAGCCCCGGTGGATTTGTCCACTTATTAAACCTGCAGGGAGCACCTCCTTCATATCTCGCTGCCATCTTAAAATGCCAGGGGAAAAAATGTGTGGAATGATGCTTGAATTTTGAAGTTGTGTGGAAGCCCATTACTGTTCCTGCAAAATAAAATAAATAAATAAACAGTTAATTGTGAAATAAAGTTTAGAATAAGAAAAAAGTCACACTATAAGTTAGAAAAACAGTTGTGAGCCACAGTTGTGAGATATATAGTCACAGTTTGAAATATAAACTCATAACTATATTAAATAATGTAGAATTTATGCAATATAAAGTCACAATTAACTTATTATTATTATTATTATTATTATTATTATTATTATTAATTTTGTCCTAAAATACTAGGATACAAGTTGGATATAGGAAACTGAAACACATTCAGTGAGGTTGATGATAGAAGTTGGTATTATAATATCAGAATTTACAGTAGCTGAACAAATAGTTTACTTAATAAATCTGTTACAAAAGGAATCAAAATGTATGAAAGCCAATTTTCACCACATAAGAAAAAACATGCTTTGGTAAATAGAAGAAGTAAAAAAGAAATACAAGATATTAAGACAATCATGAGATAAAAAAAAGATGTAATTATGGCATAGGCCTACATAAAGATGAGAACAGCTGAATCTATGTGCTGGCAATAACGATTTTATAGGTTGTATGCAATCACGTGGTTCTGGTGACGTGCAAAATTAATGTGGAGGGCAAGCAGTGAAAATTAGAATGGAAGAGATGGACAAAAGTCCGTACTGTGCTGGTTTAGAAAGGTATAAACAGAAAATCACAACATACTGTGTTTTGAAAGTGAACCTTATGTTATGAAGAGCGATTTTTCTACTGAATTGAAAGACTTAAATATAGAGAATGTGAAGCTGTCATCATGCCACGTTCAGTTCTAGTCTGGTTGTTTATATCGCTGTGCCTTTCTGCTAGTGAAGTTAGGTGTCTGTCATAGACTGTAAAAAAGGGTGTCTGTCTGCTGAATGCCCCTCCGATTCTCCTCCGTGGTCATATGGGAAAATGAATCTTTACAAAGAAAACATTAAAACTAGAGTTACATTTACACCCTTCCAACAAAGAAATGGATCGACTTATGTCAGCTTGTTGAACACTTTTTTTTTTTTACTTGGACATTTTCTACCATATGATGGATGAAGCAGCAGCGTGTGACACTGTTTTCACAGTAACCAGATCAACATTGTAAACTGGATTCTACAAAACTGAAGTGAAAACACCAAATGATCATGCAATGTGATAAAATATCTTCTCTTCCCTGGAAACGATACCATGAAGAATGTGAATATTTAAGTCGAAAACAAAAAAAGGTAAGCAGGTATCCATATTCATTTCAGTATCAGCAGATGCAAAACGCTATAAAGGTGACAACTTTTAAAGTTAAAAAACTATATAAAAATATATATAAAGTTATGTAAACGATAAAAGCTCATTGTGGTTTCTCGGTTTGATAGATTTGAGCAACCATAAACGACGCAAAACATAGTGTAACACAGTTCGTAGATACGGGAAGAAGGAGGCGGGAACCGGCGAACATTAATATATAAAATAAACAAAGAACAAAACGAAAGTAGTCCCTCACGGACGACTGCCGGCCACACAAACATAATAAAACACAACATAAAATCCAGGCCTGGTCCTCTCTCGTCCTTCACTGTCGTCGCTCCCCTTTTATGCTTCCGGAGCTCCTCAGCGAGAGATTAGAGACCGGCGCAACGCGTTAACACTCGCGCCACCGACCTTGAGCCGTTCCCTCACGGCTCTTGCCCGCCCTGCTCGCCACACATAGGAATTTTGAGTTTGTGGTAGGATTCCTATATAGAAAAATCACTCCTTGCCCTCCAGCCACATTTCGCACTGCAGCAATGACGTCATGTGCAAAAAATCTATTCGAACAAACTCAAAACAAAACACTAGACTGAAACAGAACATGAACAGAGCAACCGGTATACTGTGATGAGCATGGCCAATGAACTGAAAGAAACACAGAGCTTAAATACACAAACAAACCAATCAATGAAGCAAGCCACAGGTGTACAACTTAATCAATGAGAAACCATAGAAACAAACTGAAACAAAGGAAACTAAACTAAAACATGTCAAATCCTCCCAGAACAGAAACAGACAGAATATTCCTTACAGTTAAGTAATAGTTATGAAATAAAGTCAAAATCATGACATAAAAAGTCAAAATTATGAAATAAAAGGTCTAAACGTTTGACTTTTTATACCATAATGACTTTTCATCTTATAATTTGGACTTGGTATGTCACAATTTTGACTTTTTGTGTGTCATATTATTAATTTATTAAATTGGTAAGATAAGGTCAAAACATAAGTTTTCCATCAAAAGTACAGCAGTAACCCACATAACGAATAAGATGTGCAATGTTATTTATTTTTCTTTTTTTCTTTTCTTTTTTTTTTTTTTTTTTTTGGCAAGCATGAGATGCTTGATAATTGTTGATCACCAGATCAGATGAGCTCAGCAAACCAATTTAGAAAATATTTTCCTAGAAACGAAATAGGCTCTTGTGAAAGAAATAGCCTCCCTGTTGCTACAGCAGCATCAAGTGTTCTCCACTTCCTCTTCATGCCTAACGACTTATGTGCCCAATTTGAGAGACAGTTTACGCAAACTACATCCATCCCGAATCGTCAAGGGAAATGCCAAACAGCACTTTGGTAGAGGGTGCTAATTTTGCCCATAACACACACAGCAGGGGACAGCCAGTGCCCTCACTTGGACTCAAGGGTATGCATCTATAAGTGCATACAGCATTTCAAAGCTCCTAGCATCTTTGCATAAAACCAGCATGACACTTGTCACCCCCTCTCACTGGCTGTCAACAGGAAGTAGAGTGACATGAGCAGAGTGCTTTTGACTCTCAGTTTAAGAAGTCATGTCATGTCATGCTAACAACACACACCCAGAGATTTAATGGTGCTCATGATTTTATAACCTTTCATGGAGTTCATATTGTACCTATCTGTCACCTCTGGCCTCAATAATGTACATGTATCGCTCACTTTTCTCTAGAATGCCGATGACATGTCAGAGCTTGGCCACAGGTCACAAGGTGGAAGACATGAAATGAGCCTCATCACATCAGAGGGAGAACTTGCCATCCAATCCCCACATGTTGGTATAAACACAGGTCTTCAACCTCATGTGCATATGTTCCTCTACCTCAACACCAACTCTCCCACCACCAATATTTCAATAGCTACTTTTGCATGCACCCCCCAAAAAAAAAAAAAAATCTGTTTATAATCGAATTTATGGCTCAATCAGACTGAAAAGTCTTCATGTAAACAACTCAATCGATCCGACTGTGGTCGATACAAATTAAATTTTGATCAGATTGAAAAGAGTGGTGTAGAACTGATCTACACTTAGATCAAAATGAAAAAAATAAGCATGTAAATGCTTGAATCTGAGTATTTTCTCATTCCGCTTGATGGACATTAGTGCATGTAACATACTTAATTTGTAATAGAAATGATAAAAGAGTAAGAATTATTTTTCAAAGATTCAGACTGTTTGAGTCTTTGCCTCAAGTGCATATTTTCAGAGCACTGTTATTTTATAAAATTTTAAAAATAGACAAAAAATCTTACACATAAATTGTGTGTTTTAAAACCCCTTTGAAAAACGCCTCAGCTTAACCTGTAGATGTCTGTGTCTAAGGAAATCACTACATATGTATGCGGCCTTCCTCATAAACACTCTAGTGGCCACTTTATGACAAAAACAAAATATACTCAATCAATAAAGAGCTAGCAAGAGAAGATTGCAGACTAACACATAACCATTGAGTCTTTTTTGACTGGTAAACACTGCTTTCTCAAGGTGATACCTTATATTACAAAATCTTATTAAAAAATAAATCGGGGAAAATTCATCAACTATAAGAATGAAACTATAAAAAATGTTATGACTTTTTCTGTGAGTCATATAAATTACATCTCACAGAGAAAACTTGCACTATTCAAAGACAAATGAATGCCTTCCACAATCGTGGAACTGGGACAATAAACGTATCAAATCTTTAGCAATCAGCAAACAAAACAAGAAGAATCAAGGAGTTTCTCTGCGTCTCCCACTGCTGATGCTTCATCTGCCTCTGAACTTCTTGGAGTCATATCTGAAGGCTTTTGACCTATCTGTCTGAGATCTCATTGAACCTCTGAGGTTAAAAATAAGACTACAGAGCAGGCCAGACCACATAAAAATGGCAGTATAGAAAAACAGTTCAGACTAGAGTTGTTGGATATGAGAGCCTGGTTGGCTACACATGGGATGAATGTTGCTCTGGGAGACAGATGTTATAGATGTGTTGAAAAACCTTTTCAAGGCCAAATCTTTTCAAACATGCAATAGTTGTCACAAAAATGCTGCAAGGCAAAAGTCACACTGGATATCAAAAGTTATATAACAAGCAGGATTGTGGTTCTTGAGATCCTCACTAGTGTTGTGGCCCTTACTGCATGTTGTGTGATGAATGCAAGTGTTTAGGTCAAAGTGGTGCAAAACTTCAGAGTTTGGAGATTCAGATAAAACAATATGCAAAGTGATCTCATGAGTATTCATATGTATTTTTATGTTGTGTGGTTCTACCACACGTTCATTACTGACGTTTCCATAGACACTGGAACGTACAATATTTATGTATTGACAGCACAGAAATGTGTTATTTGCATATGAACAACTTTACAGATGTGAAAAAAAATGTGTATGAATTCTTATTTATGAATATTATATGTTTTCAGTCACATTTTTAAAGAGTTTACTCATATGAAAGATAACATTTTGCTCTGTTCTGTGTGACTTTTTCTGCAAACTCGTTTTGAAGGATTAAATAATGTTAAGACTATATGTAATTATTTAACCATTATTTATGATGTAATATTTATTTTGTTTGCCATGGAACACAAAAGGCATTTTCTCAGTTTAGTTCTATGCTGTGACTGACAATAGAACCATAAAATACACCTTAAACACATGCAACATAAATTCACAAAAGCAATCAAGCATTGGAAAAAAATCCTCTGTTTTGTCTAAATATGTAAGTGGTACAAATCAAATGCACTGAACTGGCATTCACAGAAATAAAAGCATAGACATACTTTTAATTTAACATAGTAATAGTTCATTTACGTGAAATTAGAAATAGTAATAAAAAGGGAGATATAATAACTTCTAGTATTTGTTTTTTTTTGTTTTTTTCCTTCTATGTACTTGGACAAAAAAAAAGTAAAAATAAGTTAAAAATAATAAATAAAAGCATGCTACAGCACTTTGACATGACCTTGCTGTGGAGTATTTCATCTCCCACAGTAAAAAGATGAGATAAACCACTCAGAGGAAAATAAATGGGAGAAATAATGGGGCTGTAGGAATGGAAAAACGGCTTTCCAATTAAATGAATGAATTGCCTAATTAAAAGAGTATTTCTTTCTTTATTTATTTTCTATTTTTCTATTTCTATTTTTTTCTGTCATTTAATTCAAAAAGTAAAACTTAAATATATTCTAGATTTATTAGACATAAAGTAAAATATTTCCAGACTTTTTTGTTTACATTTTGATGATTACAGCTTGCTTCTCATCAAAATGGAAAAAAAAAAAAAAAAAAAAAAAAAATCAGTATCTCAAATTATTAGAATATTTAATTTCAAGTTCTATTAAATTACCATTCTCAGGGTATAAATACTGGGTTTAGGTCAGTAATCCCAACAGCAGTCATGGGGAAGTCTGCTGACTTGACAGTTGTCCAGAAGACAGTTGTCCTCATACAATGAAGGTAAGCCACAGAGGGTCACTGCTGAAAGAGCTGGCTGTTCGCAGAGTGCTGTGCCAAAGCATATTCATGGAAAGTTCACTGGAAGGAAAAAGTATGGTAGGAAAAAGGTGTACAAGTGAAAGGAATGAACTCAGGCTTGAGAAGATTGTCATGCGAAGCCGATTTAAGAACTTAGGAGAGCTTCAAAAGGAGTGGACTGAAGCTGGAGTCAGTGCATCAAGAGCCACCGCACACAGACGTCTTCAGGAAATGGGCGACAACTGTCACATTCCATGTACCAAGCCACTTCTGAACCAAAGACAACATCAGAAGCGTCTTACCTGGGCTAAGGAGAAAAAGAACTGGACTGTGGCTCAGTGGTCCAAAGTCCTCTTTTCAGATGAAAGTAAATTTTACATTTCTTTTGGAAATCAAGGTCCCAGAGTCTGGAGGAAGAGTAGAGAGGCACAGAAACCATGTTGCTTGAAGTCCAGTGTGAAGTTTCTACAGTCAGTGATGATCTTGGCTGCCGTGTCATCTGCTGGTGTTGGTCCACTGTGTTTTCTGAAGTCCACAGTTTTAGATTTTTTAGAGCACTTCATGTTTCCTTCTGCTGACAAGCTTTATGGAGATGCTGATTTCATTTTCCAGCAGGATTTGGCACCTGCCCACACTGCCAGCGGTACCAAAAGCTGGTTCAATGACCATGGTGTTACTGTGCTTGATTGGCCAGCAAACTCACCTGACCTGAACCCCATAGAGAATCTATGGGGTATTGTCAAGAGGAAGATGAGAGACACCAGACCCAACAAATGCAGATGACCTGAAGGCCGCTATCAAAGCAACCTGGGCTTCTATTACACCTGAGCAGTGCCACAGGCTGATTGCCTCCATGCCACGCCACATTGATGCAGTAATTCATGCAGAAGGAGGCACAACCAAGTATTGAGTGCATAGAAATGAATATACTTTTCAGAAGCCTGACATTTCTGTTTAAAATATTTTTTTTTTATTGAGATAGTGAATTGGTGTTTTTTTTTTTTTTTTTTTAATGTGAGCCAAAATCATCACAGTTAAAAGAACCAAAGACTTAAAGTACTTCAGTCTGTGTGCACTGAATTTATTTAATATACGAGTTCCACAATTTGAGTTGAATTACTGAAATAAATGAACTTTTCCACGGCATTCTAATTTATTGAGATTCGCCTGTATATATATATATATATATATATATATATATATATACAGGCGATGTTGCTTTCTGTAATAAATGGCAATTCAAAAGATCAGTGATTCAATCGCGCTTACCATTTACAGGAAAGATTTTTCCAAGGATGTGATTGGCACATGTGCCACCATGGCAGCTTTATCAGTTGTCTAGACCAGCTATTTTCTTTTGAGAAACCTTGAACAGAACATGCTGAATGTAATCCTGCAACTGACACGAGCATGTCATGGTTCAAAGGAGTTCAAATTGAGAGACAGGAGGCTTTCTGGTGCTTGCACGATTAAACAACCTAACACAAATAATCCTGTTAGCATCTCTGTTTCTCTCTGTGTATCTGATACAGGGCTCTGCTTCTTCTCAGTATCACGCTCACTTTCTTTCTCACTTTCTGCCAGCCTAAGGCCTCTCCTGGCTGTTGATATATGTCCAGCATTAGTGTGAATTACTCCTGCTGTTATCTATCGCCTGTGCCAGGCTCCTGCTTCTGTGAACACACTCATACTACCTCACAGATGCCCACCACCACCATATCAATTCATTTGTTTTGGATGAATCATCTTTATCTCGAGTGCATAGCTTATTAAATGGAGACTCACAGGACAAGGGCCGCTTTCTGTGATGTATAGCTCTCTCAGACAACTCACCCAGTAAAAAGCAGCTCTTTAGCACAGCCCTATATACAGGTTAGCACAAGGGAACAGCTCAAAAACAGAGGCTATGTTCAGAAAGTCACTGTTTGGGATGGGGCGACTATTTACTAACAGGTATGACAATGATAACCGATGATCAGTTTTAATACATGATTCATGTCATACATGAGCTTTGATTATTTAAGGCTGTCACTTTTGTTTATATCTGAACTGAGTGTCGACAGACATACCTGTGTCAACATTTTTGCAAAATGCATAATATGTTGCATCGTGCACGTTTCGTGACAGTTTCAAAGTGAAATGTCCAGTGAGTGGCGCTAAACGTGTGTTTAGATTTTTCTGGAACAGATGAACGTGAATATGGCAACGTTTTATTATGTTGGAGTTTATACGTATCACCGCAGTTCTGAATTGAAATGTCCGGTGAGTGGCGCTAAAAGCTTAATGCTCCATCACATTTAATAACGTACACCTACAATAAACCCTAAAACTACCTGACAGTGTTAACAAAAGCAAATGAGCCATAAAAACACAATCATAACCATGGCCTTTTAGCTTGTTTTTGAGTTCTTTGACCGTGACTCGTCTTTCACCGGATTCGTACCTAAGCTTTTCGCATCGCAAGTACAATTCTGTACCAGCTGAGCTACCAAGCAAGCTTACTATGTCAGTAAAACTGAACATATGGAGCTGGGTAAGTGATGCAAACTCCAAAATATATCCGTTTACAAATCATGCACTATGGTAAAAAGTGTTTTGAGGTCATAACATTATTGTGCAAGGAGCCACGTGAAAAGAAGTCTTTATTAATCCATAATCTGGCCCTGTAATCATAATTGTGTGTGAAAACGATTAATAGTGCTTGCTGTTTTACTGCCTTTAGTGTTCATTTGTGTTAGAAACTGCAGTGATATGTACATTTTGGTACGTATTTTGCGTTTTGCAAAAATGTTGACATGTTGGTATGTTTTTCCAATGAGCCTGTTAAAAAACACGTTTGGCATCTATTCTGCTGTTGTGAGCTGAGCTAGAAATTTTTTGTTCTAAAATAAGTTCAACTTATTTTAGAACAAAATAGAACAAAATTTTTAAATGAAAACTAAACAATCTGCAAGACCTGGAGGAGTTTTCTGAAGAACAGAGCTCAGTTGAACTGCTCAGAACAAACAAAAGACTCATGAACAACCATTACAAAACAAAAACAAAAGATCATCCAGGTAACGACACAGTATAAGAACCAAGGGTTCCCAAACTTCTGAACAGGGTTATTTTCATAAATTCAATTTATGAAAAAAACAAACAAACACAGACCTGCTATTACCAGTAGTGTTGCTTTTGTCAACGAAAATTATGACTAAATATCATCGTCAACGAACCTTTATCACGTGACGAAAACGAGACGAGACGCAACGAAAATGCTGGTCATGTGACGATGACTATAATTAAACATATAATGCAATATTGTTGACGAATAAAAACGAGACTATGTGGTTTACAAAATAAAAACTATGCTAAAATGTCTCTTAATTTTCGTTGACCAAAACGAGACGAGACGAAATGTTATAACGTTATTACGTCTCGTTTAGTTGCGTTATTATTATTATTTTGCAGTATTTGTTTCCTGTGTCTCACTTCAGGGGCTGCATCAGGTCGCACTGCGCAGCCGCAGGCGACGTCACTTCTTCAAGCCCCACTCGCAACATTATTTAGAAGATGTAGCTACTGTGAGTTTTTCATAAATGACAACAAACAACGTTAAGTCTGACACAGAAAAAGAGACCGATATGTAGGGAAATATGTAGATTTCACGTGCTCATAACTTCATGAAAAATGCACAGATCATAGAAAATGCACATCATTATTTAAAGCAGATTCTTACGATTCTTACGAAATGAATCCAAAATCAACATAATATATTGCGTTGTTCACAAGATATTACACAGGGAATGATTTAACATACTTTGTCTCATCTTTCCGGGATGCAATGATCCCGGACCCATCCATGTTCATTTTCCAACATGGATTAACACAAAATAGGTATCATCTTAAAACTTAGAAACTCGGCTTTTTAATGCATCTAACCATTTTGAAAAACTCCTAACGAGTGCTGAGAAGTGCCTTTTAAACCCGAGTTTATCGTCCGTGGGCGCCATCTAGCTGCGAAAAATGAATAACACTTTATTTAACTATACTTTATGCCACAAAACAACTAGACGAAAATAGTCATGGATAATTCTGACTAAAATAAGACTAAAATGCTCAGACTTTTAGTCGACTGAAACTAGACTAGACTAAAAAGAGTAGGAACGTGACTAAAACTAATAAAAACTAAAATGACCGCTTGACACAATGACTAGACTAAAACTAAAATTAAAACAGGCCGCAAAAAACTAATTACCAGTACAAAACACTTTCCCGACCGCTCACTCTGCGTGTTTTACCATTCCAGCCTAAGCAAGCGGTCCTGGGCACGCCTCCAAGGAGGTGGTCCTCGAAAGGATTTTGCCGCATTCGTGGAGTGGGTGCTGGTGAGTAACAACTCACCATTCACCATCGGCCCTGCGGAGGAGGACTTCGCCACCAGCCCCACTCCACTGCCAGAGACCAACCAACCACCACCAGCGAGCGACGCAACGGCGATGTTGTTAGAGCCCACCGCAGACTGTGGAGACCGGCTACCCACGAGAGACGCGCCCGTGCCGAGGATAAGGACGGAGCCTTTCATCGCCTTGGAGCCCGGACCACTGACAGGTTCTGACCAGGTGCGCGAGCCGGCAACACCAGTCGTCGCTGAGGGAGTGATTGTGGAGCTCGAGGGCTGGGAGGAAAGCCCCGCCCACACCACCACCACTGTAAATGTGAGTTTGTTGAGCTCTGGACATTATTTAGAAGAGTTGAAGGATTTATTTGAGGCTGATCTAATAGACCTTTTTGGAGAGGTGTTTCCCGATTCCCATGTATCTCCAGCGCCCCCCGTATCTCCAGATTCTCCTGTTTCTCCAGTGTCCCTCGTGTTTCCTGAGTTCCCGCCCAGCCTCCCTCTCCCGCCTCCTCGTCCAACCAGTTTCTCGGCCCCAACATCGCTGCTGTCCTTCAGCCCTTCATCTTCTGTATGCCAGATGCTTACGGTCTTCTGTCCAGCAGACCCACACAGAGGGTCCCCTGTCACCACCTCAAGCCTCTGAGACTGTGCCCCCTGCTCCACCTCGGACAGTCGACACTCCGGTTCCACCGTGGCTCCTCCCTCCCTCGGCTCCACCAGACACCATCGGCCATACGGTTTCTCTGGGCTCCCTCGTCTTTCCGGCTCCTTGGTCAGTCGTCCACCTGCCTGCATCTACGGTGCCGTCTGGCTCCTCCTTCCCTCCAGCTCCGCCTACATCCTCGGTCACACCGGCTCAACCTCTGTCCTCTGGACGTCCGGCTCACCTCGGATGCTCGTCGCCATAGTTCCACCTCGGTCGGTCACGTGGGCTCTTCAGCTCATCGGCTACATCAGGGTCCCCAGGGTGGTGTCTACCACCACGTCGACACCACCATGGCTCGTCATGGTTGGTCTCTGGACCAACATCTGGCTCCTCCTGCTCCAGGTTTCCCCTTGGCTCCTCCCACCCTCTACTCCCCTATGGACTATGTGTTTGGACTTTGTTTCCTTTTGCCGCCCCTCTTCTCCTCGCCCTCCTCCAGAGCCAGGCTGCATGTTCGCAGTCTTCTCTGTGTACTCTTTGAATCCTAGACCTCAAGCTTAACCGGACATATTCCTGTGCCATGAACAACAACATACCGGAATGCGGCAGGTCATCTGGCACAGTGGAATCCTGGTTGTAGACCTTATTAGTATTCCTCAATCAATTCATTGTAAACAATAAAACAAGAAAAAAAAAATCATAAAATTATAAAAGAATGACAGTTTTCCCATTCAATTTTTTGTAAAAATTGTATAGGGTCGCTAACGACCATAGGTGTGTATCAGTGTATGTATATTTTTTTTCCCGCTCAACAATAATTGAATATTTGATGATGGAATAAGTGCAATTCACCTTTATTCTACAAGGTGGCAATGTCTGATACACAATGACAAAGTGATGTTTCATTCAGACAGAAAATGAAAGAATAGGAAGTATCATTAGCAAAACTTGAAATGGCTCAGAGATTTATGGCAGAGCAAGTACTGAATGCAATCGAATATGAGTGTCACTGTCACTTGATGATGGATCTGGTGAAGCTGTCAGCGATCAAAATATTTATTTGATCTCAGAATATGTTTGAGATCGCGAATGGGCTCATATTCGTGATCTGAAACATATTCTCAAAACTATTATTTGCTAAATGTAGTGGGAAATGAGCTATGACGAGGACAGTAATGATGACATGAAATATCTGCTCAAACTGAACCCTTTCAAGCTCCAAAAGATAACAAAATATACTTTAATTTATTCTTCTGTAATTGTTACTCTAAAATCAGGGGAGTTTTATATTATCGTGACAGATAGAGATCCATCTATGTTAGATATAGATATGTAAGAAATATGTAAGAATGATTGGAGAAACATTCATGCATTTAAGGGTTAATAAATGGTTTAGTTCCTCATGAGTCATGCATTAACACGTGATTATCTGTGCATCAGTTAAGCATGAACTAATGCATTAGTGCACCTGTATAAAATGACAACCATACTGTGTTAAAAAAAAAAAAAAATCATTATGCCACCTTATTTTCACTCAGTTAGCTTTTTGTCATGTCTACATTTGTCATTCTCTTTATCACTAATTAAATAATAAACCCTATTTCAAATGGACAAAAAATGTTTTAACTGCATACTGCTTGCTGTTATTATTGCATAAACCTAGCATAGTAAATACATAGATGATGTGATGACAGGTGATGACATGGCTTTTTAGCCAGGTGTCATGCATGTGCGCACATAGAAAAAAAAAAGAAAAACAAAAAGATCAGAGTGGCCATACTATGTCAGCAGGAAATAAAAATTGACCATATTTACTATTTTAATACATGTTTCAAGTCTTATTGTGCATAATTCATCAGTGCACATTATTCTAAAGAAAAAAATATATATATACTCCATCTTTTATCAAAATACTTTTCATAATTTTCCCTCCATTTTATAATAATATTGGTTGCAAACAGGTTTTACATTAACTATATTCAGAGGTCCTTCTGAACATTCAATACAATAAATCCAATGTTAAATACTGAATGCAGTGGAACCTTTCAGCTTCTGTGCTGAAATTATATCTGCAATCTGTTAAGTGACTATAATTCTCTGGGTTAATAGGAAGTATATGCATGTTGACATAGAAAAAAGAAACACTTATTCACAACAAACGGCTAGAGAAAAAGACACCTTCAGTGTTCCAACCTGCTTTGCTTCTGAGTGAGTGAGAGAGTTAAAAGGATATTTCCAAAAAATGTCAAGAGCAGGCACGTAGTATGTGCAAATCAATGAAGGGTGCATTTAAAGAAAAGATTTTTCTTAAGTTAAATGTCATCTGCAAAATCAAAGCATGCAGTATTTTCAAGACAGCATTTGCATGAGCCCAGAATACTGAAAACAATCAAGGAAACAAGTAATTCATTGGATTTTGGCAGATGAGAGTTTGTGTAAAGGTTTGTGTTTAGTTGTCATGCTCAGGTTGATTGAGGAAGGAGAAAGAGTATAGGCTGGACTGAGTTGTATAAAAGAGAAGAACTTCTTCCTAGACACATTCGACTACATAGACACCATTGGTTGCCATGGCACTTCAGGTCAAGAACAAATCTATTGATTGTTTGAAACAAGTGAGCAGAACACAAAAGGAATACAAGCACATAAAGATAGTCAAACACAAGCCCGCACACAAAGTCAAATACAAACAGTGTCAATTAACCATGTCATGACTGCAGATTCATGTTTCCATTTTTTTTTTTTTACCTCTTATTTGTCTGATTGGGCTTGTGTTTTTGATGGTTTGACTAACAAAATGCAACCAAGCATTTCCCAGCATTCATTGGATATTTGAGCTGACAACAACCTTGTTTGACCTTTCCAATCAAGTTTTATCAACAGCCACAGATTTACTACCTACTTGCTTCTGTCTCTCTCTCTTCTCAGGCCAGTGGGGAAAAGCAGCAGACTGAGGCATGTTGACACAATTTTGATTAAAAGGCAATTCGGAGACTCCACAGCACAGATGAAAAGCCTTTATTAATGGGGCAATAAAAATGATTAGCCAATAAAGAGGACATGGTTAATAAAATGGTCCTGTAAATAAAACAAGAGACAAGGTACAGCTCCTCTCCAATGCCCACGCCATATTGTCATCCAGTACACTTGGTTTTGTTTTTCTATTTGGGGGGGGGGGGGTTTATTTATATATTTAAAGTGAAGGTGTTATATGTCACATTGGTTTCATTGTTTTTGTAAAATTATGTGAGGCTACATTCTATAAGCAGACACATTAAATGGAGAATGGATGGATGGCTTCTGTTTACTAAAAATAATTAGCATTTTCCAAATGTTTTCTTCAAGTAGTCTCAATATGCTTTAGTCGTGCTTGTATATTTCTCAACTCAAAATATTTGTAGTTTTAGGCTCATATAGTAGGATTTTGAGTCTCAACCGTGCGTGACATGTTGTCTCCTGGGGAAAACAAACAAACAAACAAACAAACCATAAAACTCCCACAGGAGGGTTTCTACAAAGAGGGTCACATCCCTCCGGAAAAACTCCATTTGAATTGCATCAATGTTTTTTTTTTTTTTTTTTTTTTTTTTTTTTGGAAATATTCAAACAGCTGAGCTGAGCTGACAAGACAAAGTGTAAAGACCAGACCAGGACAACACTGAAATCTGTGTGATGGTTAATTAATGCTGTATAGAGGAGAGGGTATGAAGCACAATGTGTCTTACTGAGCTATGCTGTCATCATTTACTCAGCATCATGTTGCTATAAACCTTGACTTTCTTCTTCTGGAGAAAAAAAACAAAACAAACACTGAGACATTTCTCAAAATATCTTCTTTTGCATTCTGCAGAAGAAAGTTTGGAAGGATTTTGGAAAAACATGAATAAATAATGACAGAATTTTCATTTTTGGGTGAACTATCCCTTTAACTCAGGCTTTCTGAAATGAACGCCTTTTTTGAGGGATACAGAAAGAGAAAAAAATGAGTATGAGACATCATGAATACATTGTTCACCATTCTGTCTGTACTACTTGGTTTCTCTCTCAAAAAATCTCTTAATTTATTCCTGTTATTTTTTTTTTACTGATCGCATCAGTAACAGTGTTACTGATGCAATCAACTGACCAACTGATATCCAATAAAAGCAGTGGTGGAAAGATGACTAAAAAATGTACTTAAGTAAAAGCATACTTAAGCATTGCTAGAAATAATTAATTGAGTACAAGTAGAAGTACTGAAAAAAAAATGTGACTGAAGTAAGAGTAAATAAGTAGTTTGCTGAAAAAAATACTCAAGTTACTACGTGAAAAAGTACTTTAGTATTATTTTTCTATTTTTACACAAAATGAGGTGATATGGAATGGATTGCTAAACACTTCTCATGTTATTTTTTCTGTTTCATTCATACTGGAAGTCAGAGGGTGTCCTCGCGCAAAAAGTCCAACATTGCATCACACATTTCCTGGAGAGGTACTCCTGACAGAAAAGCCTTAGATGCCACCATACTTCTGGTGGATTGGGATTTCTCAGAGCCTGAGGAAGGTCACGTGCATTGTAGGCCTTAGAGATAGCTTCCACTGTCCACTTGCTTAATGTCTGCTTGAAAGCTGGGGAACCCCGTCTGGGCGAACCAAAGCATACTAACAGTTGCTCTGTTTTACGCCACTAAGCAGTCCTTTTGAGGTAACACTGAGAATCCCTGACTGAGCTAAGTAAATTTAACTTCTTCAAATTTAACAATGACACAAAAGGATGAAGATTTAAGGCCAGCAAAATTATAGGATATGCTATATTGTGTAGCAAATTAGCTCAAAATAAATATGAACAATTAATCATAACTAGTTATAATTAATTATAAATATTTGGATCAGTTAAAAAAATTAACTTAATGTAATAAAATTAATATTACAATCAATTAACCTGTTGTCCAATGAACACACAGTGTTAATTGTTTATTAATTCTAAGAAATGTTCATTTCCAGGTTATGGGAAATAACAATCTTATTGTACAGTACTACTCAGAGCCTGTAGTCAGGATCTGCATGATTAGGGACTCCAGTATATGCGCACAAAACATGGACAACTTTATGTGTGACATGAACAAGACTTTATTAACTAGACTAAACACTTAACTACTCTAACATTCACACACATACATGCATACAGTTTACCAAGGGAAAGAGAGAGCTAAAGCAGAGTACAGGAAGCAAGAAGTTATAGCATTGTTTGAAATTCAGCAGATCAACAGCCTTGAGCAAACCATCAGTTTAGTTTTAACAGGCCCTTCTTTAAAAGGGGTAAGGATACTCAATGTATCAGATAATGAGACTAAGTTTGATACTTGTATGTCTCTCCAAGTTGAATTAAAACTGTCCTGATGCAATTTGTGGAGGCTCCCATTGAATCTTTGCTGATATTGTCTTGATGAAAGAGAACTAGTTGGATTCAGAGGATCTTTGGTAAATGGAAGGTCCAGACCAAAGCCCTGGCAAAAGTGTAGTGATTTTTACTTTGTCCATTCAAGGACGCGAAGTAAAATAGGGATTGGTACTCACGTCACCGCTGACGTTGTGAATTTTGGATCACACGTCTCTTAAGGTGTGATTATGAGTACATCAGATGACCACTTCCCCCTTTTTCCCTTGTTCAGGGCACCAGTCAAGGTCTTTTAACTTGGCAGATGAGAACACTCCCAACAAGGGCTTTCATTCATTTAGAATTTATGTAAAGTGGTCAGCTGATTTATTTGAAAGATTGGTGATATTGCTAACTTGTAGAACCTTTTCTGTATTATCAGCACAAGGAAGACACAAGTGTAATAAAATAAATTTTATTAACAAAAGATAAACAAGAACAACTAACACAACTACTAAATGAATACTATGAATGATAAAGGAATAAAGTGCATAAGCTACATAGAATACAAGTGATTAAGTTGGGTGTGGCTATGGAAGAGTTACGTTATCTTATGGAAATATAAACTGTTTCTCTGAAAATAATAAGGTGGAGAACCTTATTATGCACCAAACAAATAAATGAGAGATTATTTGTTATTAACTAACATCAGCTATATTACATCTAATGGAAATTAGGAAATTATATACTGATAATATACAACAATGCCAAGGTCTCTGGAAAGAGGTTTGGTTAAGTGATATTTACGTTCCACGTGGTTGAATCCGATGACGGTGACGTCTTCCACTGGTTGTACGGGGTGACAATGCAGTGGGGAGAGGAGCCAGAATCTGTTTCAACAGTCTTGAACACAAAGCTCTGTGGGATGCTGATCTCCTGGAGCACCAAAGGGTCCTAAAATCTGGAGCACGCAGATGAGGCCCTGGTGTAGGTGCAGAAGGTCCTTAACAATCTGGAACACGCAGACGAAGGTACCTTGAAGTGAAGGTTTGCTCTCCTGAGCTTAACCTTGTTGCAGATGTCGTCACTGTCTCGCTGGATGGAAACTCTGAACGTAGTGTTTGTTGATGTCTCTTTCCTCACAAGCTTAGAAGCTGGAGGCTTAGGTCTCTCTCTCACAAGCTGCATGGGATCTGTGTTGTCTCTGGATGCAGAACGGTGTGTGTTGTGGTGTGGAGCTCACTGTCATCGGTTGTCTCCTCGTGCAGCTCAGCAGGCGCTCAGCGATCTGATCTATATACAGGACAGACTCAGAACAGTGTATCTGTTGTGTCTCAGCTTTGCAAGCCGGGACTCAGAACAATATCTGTTATGTCTCACCCGATGGGAGACTCAGAACAAGGAGTGTCTGTTGAAAGGGTACCTTTATCCCTTTCCGATGAGGAGGAGATTGCATTTTGGCGCTTCTCCATTCGAGTGCTGTGATTGGCTGCTGGCATCAGAGGGGACACACAGAGTGTGACCCACCCTTCTTCTCCTGTGGAACTCATTTGCATAAAGCACAAAGTTGGAAGTCTTTACAGTGTCTTTAAAGTTTACCAATGCATTTCTCACTTTCCAAACCACCACCAGAATACCTTTGGCAATATTCTAAACAAATAGAGACTAAACATGATGGAAAAAGATTGAACTGTCATTCAATTGTACATTAACAGCTGAATTTGCGTCAGAGGTTGCACTACAAATAGCTGTCACTGAGAATACTTATTTCTGTGAATAAGTATGAAATGGATGTGTAGTTTGCATCAGTTCTAAGGTTTTCAAACATAGTTTTGAATGGATTCGGATGGATCTTTGTGATCTCTCTTTGTTTCACCCATTGTTGCTAAGGTCCCGAGGAATTTTTATGGCAGTCTCTGGCCAACCTTAGGAAGTAGTGTCTAGATGGGTGAAGGGCAGTAACTGCCTGTGGACTAATGAGAAGTCCTGTCCTTTCCCAGCTTGGTACAAGAGGTCTTCTTCTTACCCTCTAAGAGAGGTCTGGATGTTGTCCTTACATCTTTATCTGATGGCGTTGGACAGTTTGTTTGTGTTAGTCCACCAAGATCCAATCAAAATGTAGCAAACCTTTGTCCACTGTTATGGACAGAGAGGGGCCCGGCCATAAACTGGGCCCTAGAATGTGCTGTTCACTACACAAGCTTGGGGTTCCTTAGAAGCTTAGCTTCTTACAGTGTCACTTGACAGCATCTGTCAGTAAAAGAGAAGAGGAGAGAGTTTGATCTTGTGATGAGTGATTTTAAGGGGTGAAGATGTCACACCCTCTTGAGGTGTCTGAGCCAATAAGGAGGGAACTTTACGAGTCTTTGTGCTTTTGACAGGATATTAGCATAAGACACTGGATTGGATGAATGAGAGAAGAACCTTCTAGATTCTTATAATACTAATGTGTCACAGAGTTAGTAACATGTAACATAAATTACCAAATAGGAAACGAAAGTTGGAGTCAGTAGATACCAAACATGCTACCCATGTGATTTCAGTTAACTATACATTTGCAACTCTGGAACATTAATACCAAAATAGTTCAAAAGAGAGAATTAACACATAGAATAAAGCCTATAAAAGGAAAGTCATGAGATGGGAAAATTGGATACACGTTTATACATATTGTAAGACTGATGCCAGAGTGCCTGGACCAAGAAAGGGCTACTCTTTGAGAAAACAAAGGAAATTAACATTTGAACTCTCTCTTGCAAAATAGCATCCCCACCCGAGACGCAATCACACTGAGTCAATCACACCTCAGCATTTGCCTTAATCTACATTTCACTTCCTTCACCCTCTTTCCCCATCTCTTCTCTCTACATACAGAGATGACCTAGAATTCACCCAAAATCTATCTGGTTTAATGTGAACAATCATCAAAGAATGCTATACAATGTTTGGTATCGTTTGAAATGTCTCAGTGCAACTGGTACAATGGTCTCATCTACATAAAAGTAAACCAAAGGTATTAAAGGTTTTAAGAGTTTTTGGGATACTTTGGTTGCAACCATGGGTGTGCCTCTATCCCAGGGTCTTTCATCTAAATTACCTCCTGTTCCACAGCAAGGTGCGAACCCCTAAGGTCTGTGACCCTAGTCAATGCAAATTCTGATTGTAAGTTCATGCCCCACATTGGGGGATGTTTTGTCTTGGTCTGAGTATTTAAAGAAATGTTGCAAAAGGCTCGGGGCGCTTCTGTATTCAGACGAGCCCTCATTGCTGGGTGTCCAGGACACCCAGCAGTGTGTATTTTCCTAATGTCAGGTATGCATCTTACTCTATTTCTGAGCATTTGATGTTTGGTATTGATCACCTTTGAATTGATTATGTAATTGGCATGATACATTTACCTGACTAATAAATTGTCACATTTGACTTTATTCTGATTTACTCTGAAATTATTGACTTCAGTAGATTACGATGTATCCATTGTTACAGCAAATCTGCGTCAGGTTAGTAACGGACTAAAGTCCAGTTGAGTGGAGCATAGGGCATACTAACTGTGATTTTAGAGCTCCGACTAACGCTTGGCATTAGTTCAAGTGTACTTAAGACTGTAAAGGCTAAAAAGGGAATTTCCGTTTAGGCAACAAATGTTGATCGACCAACCTAAATAGGGTGAGCCTTACCTCTGTTTATTGTAACGTTACTCTAGCTAAGTGTATGGTAAAACCATGGCATAACCAAACCAAAGCTACTATAAGAGAATATTGGTCGGCTTATCTGTAGTAGTGGTTGTGACCTCTGACTAGAGTTAGTGTTACTCTAATTCAAGTGTATACAGATCTAAGGGGACTACACAAATACTTTTAGACAGAGCAAGCATGAAAGCGGCCTTCTAAATAGTATAGTCAATTACCTCTGTCTAGTGACCAAGACTGGCGAGTTTGTGATCGTGGGCCCGCATATTAATGAATGGCCAGTGCGAGGACCCTGTGCGACACTGAGAACCGAATGAACAAGTACAATAAGAGTAAAGAGTCAAATAGAATATTCAAATGTAAAGCTAAATTATTATACAAATGACCAATAATCAATTGACATTTTAAACTAAATTCGAGGTCATGATAACATGGAGTCAGATAAAAGATTATTTGGAATTAAACTACTTTGCCACGCTGAAAAGACGGAACGCGCAAGAAACCTTCCCCGCCCGGTGGGAAACCGCCATTGGGCCGATTGGGCGGGCCTTACAATATCTCAATGAGTTATATATCGAATATATAGAATTAAGAGGGTTTATTTGTCCTTCTTAGCAAGAATGAATTCAGAGTTACTAGTCTCTGCAAAATTCTTTCTGATCGTGAAAGTTCTTATCAGTTTTCCTGTGTTCTGTAACAGGACACCTAGTTCTGCCTGTGTGTTAGCTACATTTGGGATGCTAGTTGCAGTTTTAGGGGGATGGGTTCATAGAACTTCGATCGAGTGAGTTTATGGTTAATTCATTAAATATAATGAATAATTGTCTGATTGGTCCAGACACTACAATTGGTTGGAACTTTAGGCATGTAGCCCATCTAGGGTGAAAGCATTGCTTTAACCCCACTGGGAGCAAATTCTAGGCAGGAGGCAACTGACAGGGCCTGCAGATCTCCTACCCTCTTGAGGAAAGAAACAGCAAGAAGGAAAGGAATCTTGTGGGTGAGGAACCTCTCAGAAATAGAGTCAACAGATTCAAAAGGTGGCAGAGACAACCCTTCTAAAACCAATGCTAAATCTCAGGCCATGACTCTCACATGCATAGCAGGCCTTAACCTCAGTGTGCCATGAAGGAAACGAGTTACAAAGTGGTGTCTCCCCAAAAACCCATCGCCTAACGGTGCATGGTAGGCAGTTATGGTCGTCACATAAACCTTAAGCGTGGAAGGGTATAGACCTGCAGGACCAAGAACCAAACTCTGGCCAGCCAGAACAGGGCTGTTAACAATAGATGAATCCTGTCCTGACAAATCCTCTTTAGAATTCCCGGGAGCAGAATGATTGGGGAAAACGCATACAGATGCAGTCTTGACCACGTCTGAACCATGGCATCCTAGTGGAAGTGGATGTGTGAGGGAGAACCAGAGCGGACAGTGTGTCATCTCCTCAGAAGCGAACAAGTCCACTGGGGTGGTGTCTCCATTCCCCAGGCCTCAGCTCCTGGAATGTATATCGATGTCAAGGAGAGCAGCTTACCCAGGGACCACAGAAGGATCTGGTGTGCCAGTTTGCAAAGAGGCCGTGACCGAAACCCCCCTGATGATTTATGTATGAAACTACCAACGTGTTGACTAAATGGACAAGAACATGATAACTTCTGAGAACTGAGAGGAGAAATGGGAGGTCTAGGAGAAATATAGCCATCATATCCAGGCAATTTATGTGCCACGAAAGATGATGGCATCTCCATCATTAGCCTGTGAGGGCATCTTGCGACAAGGTCTGCAATGGTCTCATGTACAGAAGGCCAAACGGAATTACATTGGACTTAGCTGCCATGAGTCCCAACAGACTCTGAAACTGTTTCACAGTGATGGCCTGGCCTAGTTTGATCCTGCCTATAACTAAAATCAGGGGACAGTTGTGCCTGCATAGTAGTCGAGTTCCAAAATACTCCTAGAAAAGTGGTCCTCTTTAGTGGAGAAAGCACGCTCTTCTTAACAGTTCAGTCTTGACCCCAGATACCTCATATGGGTGAGGACGACATCTCAATGCCGAACCCCCATCTCACTTGACTGAGCTAAAATCAGCCAGAGTTGCAACAAAGCCAGAGCTGCATCCATTCACTTTGTAAAGGTACGGAGTGACAATGCTAGACCGAAAGGAAGACCCCGATATTGGTATGCTTCGCCCCCGAGAGCAAACCCGAGGAAATTCCTGTGTTGAGGAAGGAGGGATATATGGAAGCATGCATCTTTTATATCAGGGGTCTCCAAACTCGGCCCTGGAGGGCCACTGTCCTGCAGAATTTAGCTCCAACCCCAATTAAACACCTGAACCAGCTAATCAAGGTCTAATTAGACATACTAGAAATTTTCAGACAGGTGTGTTGAGGCAAGATTAAGCTAAACTCTGCAGGACAGTGGCCCTCCAAGACAGAGTTTGGAGACCCCCGCTTTAGATCTATTGTGACAAACCAGTCTTAGGATCTGAATTGAGTCACAATAAGGCTAATAGTTATCTTGAACTTTAACATCCTCAGAGTACAGTTCAACTGTCAAAGATCTAGTATGGGGAAGCAACACCCATCTTTCTCAAAAACAATGAAGCATCGGCTGTAAAACCTGGATTATCTCTCAGGAGGAGGAATATGTTCTATAGCCTCCTTCACCAAGAGAGACTGAATCTCATGTTCCAGCACCTGAGCCTGCTCTAGTCTGACTATTGGGGATAGTACTGCCTTGAATCGAGGTGGATGAGAATCTAATTGAATTCTGTACCAGCTCTCTATAATCAGCAGGACCCAGTTTCCTGAGGCACCACAGTCTTTGCACTGCTGTGGACCACTTCTCTCCCTAGAGGTCTGTCCTCAAAGGCCTGAGCCTTCTGGCGTAAGGACCTCTTTCCTGATGCCTTTCTTGAAAGAATGACAGTCCTCAGATCTTTCTTCTCCTGAGCAGACTTCGGGTGAGAGTGCCGTCTCGATCCCCGGTCTCTGTAAGGGGGGCTTGAGAAGTGACACTCACCTTTTGTTGTTACCGGGAATGAGGAGCTAGTTGTGGGCTTGGGTTGCTCCCTGGAAGCAGCACCAGAGGCCTGGCCCCGACTAAGGATGAACCTCTAGACTGTCGTTGCTTGCTTTTTAGCTTTTTTGATGAGAGGGGGGTGTCCATAAGGCTTTGTCTTTTTATTTAATGTGTGAGAGGTTGAGCCAGAGATGTCTCTCCATAGACACCAAAGCTGTCATAAATCGGCCGATGGCACAGACGTTTCCTGAGTGGCCTGAAAAGACAAATCTCACCTTTGTCGATGTCCCTGAGCAGCCTGAGCCTGGTACGCTTACAAGATGGACATTGTATGCAGACACACTAAAGCCTGACCTGCTGCCACATAAGCTTTGCCCACTAAGTTTGATGTCATTCTGCAGAGCTTGATGAGTTTCTATATGTTTATTTCATGCACAGGATGAATCTGAGCTTTCTAATCCATTGTGAAGTCTAGTGCCCCAACAAACAATCCAGTAATCCAGTATCTACAGTAGGACTGGGACAGAGGTGATGAGACAGACATCTGCTCAGACCTGTTGTGTCATTAACTTGTGTAACCTTATACAGGTCAGCAGCTCTCTAATCTCTCTCTTCTTCCCTGTTTGCAATTTTCTGTATCTTAATGGCCAACAGCTCTCTGGTGTCTGGCACATACATTAATTAATTATATACACAATATGGATCCCAAAAGATTTCATGTTGCATCGCATCTCATTCAGTTAAAGCATACACTACCGTTCAAATGTTTGGGTTTATATTTATTTATATCTAAATAAGTTAATCAATTTCCAACTTCCAATTTCTTTTTTTTTTTGTTTGTTGTTTTTTTGTCTAATGTAGTTTAACCTGTTAACCGTCACCGGTGCGCCGACCAACCGAAGCTTCTTTGTTTAAATTAGCTCAAATTTACTATTAAATGTAATGTAATTACCTTGACAAACTATGCATCATTAAAAAGATCTAAGACTCGAGCTTCAATTTTTAATCTTTATTTTACTCTCAACATCGTATAGTGACCGTTATTTGTTAATATGCGTCGGGAGTTATGAATATGAGAAATGGAGTCGTTACCTTTTCATTGAAATATGAGCGTCAGCCTCAGCCATTGAGAAAAAACTCCTGTGAGATTGTCATGAAAAAACTCGACAAAATAACATCCCTCAGGGCTTTTAGCTTAAAAGCATGCACATTTTGGAGAAATATTGATGGATTCTCATACGTTTATGTGAATTTTCTATACAGAGGAGTAATATTTATTAAATTTTTACCCAAAACGCGTCGTTGTCATCATATTAACGCTGTACGCTGTATACACTGATCTACTGTGTTTTCAACTCATACCTGCAGCCGGAGGGCTCTCTCTGCACACTTAGTCCACAAATGACACATGATGAAGGAGAGGCATCATGTGACCTTCCAGGAACTAACAGTCTTCCAGACATCGCTATAATCCTATGCTATAATCATGAATATTACGTGCAAATCGACACTTTTGAAATTAATAAAAATACACGATTGTGACGATATGTGGTTTATCTGTGTTCTTCACGCCATGTCAGGTATTCATAATAGTAGATTATATTTATATTGCAATGCTAATCGAGATAACTTTTCTCATTGTGCAGAATAGCCTAAAATGATATATTTTCTGTCTGATTTTTGATCTGAAGCCACATCACATCACAGAAGGTTATTTAAAACACTTGACTTGTAAGTTTGGATCAAAAAAATGGTTTTAATCTTATACATTTTTGTGTTTTGTTGGTGTGCTAAGCTAACATGCTAACGAGCCCAGAGATGCACCTGTTCTGAGCTAATGCAAATAAATAATTTTGAATTGTACAGATGTCACATCCATGCCTGTCCCAAACTCTGTTTCCCAGAATCCTCCTGTTCCGCACACCTGTCTGCACTTCCCTCATCAGATTCCCAGCACCTGTTGTCCTCGTCAGCACTCCCTTTAAGTTAGACTCACTCCCTGCACTCCTTGTCCGTTCTTGATGTTGTTTAATGTGTGTTATGCTGTTTGATATTCCTGGATTGCCAATAAAGCCTGCTACATTGTGGATTTCCGTACTCGCCTCGTCTTTACAGCAGCACCCGTAACAACAGCTCACTGTTTTTTTGTTTTGTTTTGTTTTTGTTTTTTTTCAAGAAGGGCATTAGATACAGTTTCAAAGAAGGTGAAGTGAAAATCTTGAATAGGACATCGTCAGTCTAATTAATAATATAGACAAAAGAAAAGAATAATTAGAGCCATAAGCAGGCCGGAGAGGTGTGAATGTGTTCAGGGGTGACTGAAACTGAATGGGGCAGTTAGCACCACAAAACAATATAAACAATACACTTGAATATAGATCAGTTAACATTTTAGAGTCTTTTCTAAAATCACATGACATGGTCTTGAAAAATATTTAATAAAACTTATCATCTTCAGATTTGAAATGTAACATGGTCAGACATGTGGCTTTGGCTGCAGATTGCTAGATTTCTAGATTGCTAAAAGGCCAACTTCACTTTTATTTCCAAAAAAAAAAAAAAATTCATAAAAATACATTTCTAATAACTTTTCAAAACTTTGAAGCTATTTAACTATTTTCTTCATTGTGACAATAATTATGACTTTACAATAAACTGCAACGTGTCTGCTTTAAAATGAGACCTTACTTGCTTTTAGTGCAAAGGGATCATGAACTGTATCTGTTTTAGTTTGGGTATGTCATTTCTTGGGATTTTCCAAAAGCGGGGGTGCAGGTTAATAGGTTAATGTAATTTAAGTTTAAATGACTTATACAGCCTTCCAAGTTGATTGTACTTAAAAAATTTAATGCAGCAACTTTTTTTATTATTATTTTTTTAACCTCTTGAGGCTCACCCCCCTTTTGAGCCCCAGACAGGAAAATGACATGCTTGAACTTAAATGGTTGTCTTCCCTAAACCATTTTGGGTATGAGCATAGTTGTCTTATCATTTCTCAAATATATTATATATATATTATATATATATATATATATATATATATATATATATATATACTTTGAGAATATATACAGGTGCATCTAAATAAATTAGAATGTCATGAAAAAGTTCATTTATTTCAGTAATTCAACTTAAATTGTGGAACTCGTGTATTAAATAAATTCAGTGCACACACAGACTGAAGTACTTTAAGTCTTTGGTTCTTTTAATTGTGATGATTTTGGCTAACATTTAACAAAAACTCACCAATTCACTATCTCAATAAATTAGAATACTTCATAAGATCCATAAAAAAGGATATTTTAAATAGAAATGTCAGGCTTCTGAAAAGTATGTTCATTTTTATGCACTCAACACTTGGTTGGGCCTCCTTTTGCATGAATTACTGCATCAATGCAGCGTGGCATGGATGTGATCAGCCTGTGGCACTGCTCAGGTGTAATAGAAGCCCAGGTTGCTTTGATAGCAGCCTTCAGGTCATCTTCATTGTTGGGTCTGGTGTCTCTCATCTTCCTCTTGACAATACTCCATAGATTCTCTATGGGGTTCAGGTCAGGTGAGTTTGCTGGCCAGTCAAGCACAGTAACACCATGGTCATTGAACCAGCTTTTGGTACCATTGGCAGTGTGGGCAGGTGCCAAATCCTGCTGGAAAATAAAATCAGCATCTTCATAAAGCTTGTCAGCAGAAGGAAGCATGAAGTGCTCTAAAATTTCCTGGTAGGCTGCGTTGACTGTGGACTTCAGAAAACACAGTGGACCAACACCAGCAGATGACATGACTGTCCAAATCATCACTGACTGTGGAAACTTCACACTGGACTTCAAGCAACATGGTTTCTGTGCCTCTCCACTCTTCCTCCAGACTCTGGGACCTTGATTTCCAAATGAAATGTAAAATTTACTTTCATCTGAAAAGAGGGACTTTGGACCACTGAGCCACAGTCCAGTTCTTTTTCTCCTTAGCCCAGGTAAGACGCTTCTGACATTGTCTTTGGTTCAGAAGTGGCTTGGTACATGGAATGTGACAGTTGTCGCCCATTCTGTGTGCGGTGGCTCTTGATGCACTGACTCCAGCTTCAGTTCACTCCTTTTGAAGCTCTCCTAAGTTCTTAAATCGGCTTCGCATGACAATCTTCTCAAGCCTGCGGTCATTCCTTTCACTTGTACACCTTTTCCTACCATACTTTTTCCTTCCAGTGAACTTTCCATGAATATGCTTTGGCACAGCACTCTGCGAACAGCCAGCTCTTTCAGCAGTGACCCTCTGTGGCTTACCTTCATTGTATGAGGACAACTGTCTTCTGGACAACTGTCAAGTCAGCAGACTTCCCCATGACTGCTGTTGGGATTACTGACCTAAACCCAGTATTTATACCCTGAGAATGGTAATTTAATAGAACTTGAAATTAAATATTCTAATAATTTGAGATACTGATTTTTATTTAAAAATTAAAAAATAAGTTTAATGGAATGAAAATGTTTTTTTTTTTTTTTTTTTGCGTAACATCATTTTATCATTAAAATACGACTAATAAAGATGTGATAGCTAGAAATACACTGGGCCCAAAGCCACAGGTCTTAAGAAGTTTTGTTTCAAGTTTGAGGATGTAACAAAAATTATGTTTCAAGTTTGAGGATATAACAAAAAATGAGGTTCCTGCAAGGATTTTTTCTCTGACTAGTGCATTTTTCAAAAATGGCCACTTTGAGCTCCAAAGTGCCCCTTGGCAACAAAAATGATCTGAGGGGCTAGAGAAAGCTGTTAAGTACGTAGGACACAGGCAGGGCTCAGGCACCCTCTGCCCCACTTAGTATCATAATACATGCCTGCCGAAGCCATATGTTAAATTTGAATATATCCTGCTCACTGTATGACTTAATAGTTTAGAAAATCTGAAGAAAAAAAAAAATAAATAAATAATATATATATATATATATATTATATATATATATATATATATATATATATATATATATATATATATTATTTGTTGCAGAACAAAACAATTACACTTTAAAAAGGACACCTTAAAACAAAGTGTAACCTTAAAATATTTCACAATATTACCATTTTTACAGCATTTCAAAAAGATTTAAAAAATCATACAGACCCCAGACTTTTGAATGGTAGTGTATATATAAGAGTTCTCTGACACAGTTATATTGTTGAATTGTCAGAAAATGAGATCCATAATTAAAATTAAATAATATAATAATAATAAAATAAAATTAATGTAATACTCATAATGTTGTGGTACAATATAATCAAAATTGTTAATCAGGAATCATCTTAATCAATATATTTGTAAATATATTTTGTAGATAACGCTGGATGCTTTGGCACAATTGGCAATATAATATAAAAACCTAAGCTCTTTAATTTCAAAGTAATCCCCCTTAATGTCACATCTGTTTGGGGTTTTGGTTCATGTTCATGTTTCAGGTCTTTTATTTTGAAGTTTAGTCACAGTCATGTTTCCTCTTTGTCATGTGATTCCCTTTTCCCATCATGTGATCCAGTCATGTGCTTCCCTAGTCTCATGTGTTTTGTTCTGATTGGTTCCCTTGTCTATGTGTCCTGTTTTCTCATTGGTTCATTGTTTGATTGTGCACAGGTGTCCCTTGTTTGCTCATTAGTCTTGTGTGTATATATAGCCCTCATGTTTCATTGTTCTCTTGTCTAGGATTGTTCCCTATGATGGTGAGTTCATGGCAAGTTATGTTCACGTTTAGTTTCCACGTTCATGTGCTCATGTTTTAGTTCTGTTTATTTTGTATATCATTGAAAAAGCATTGGGTTCCCTATGCTTGCCTCCAGTGGACTTACACTTAACCATTGTGCACACTCCGTGTCATTAATTTGGATTGCTGTCTCTGTTCTATTTTGTACAATTTATTTGGCAGATCAGACAAATCCCTGTCTTGGCTTAATGATGTTTCCTTTGGTAGTGATATTTTGATATGCTATTTGGGTAACACTTTAGAATACTGTTCCGTCATTAATGAATAATTACACAGGAACAAATGAGTAATGCATTATTAACACTCTAGTAACTACTATAACTAACAAGAAACTCTGATTAATGAATTAGTAAGTAAGTGCTCAGTTGAAGGTGGTAGTTCACTATTAGCTAATCAGTAACTACTGTTTTTTCATACCTCCCAGAGAACTAAGAACTACTAAATACAGGTTCATAATTAATGTGAATAACGCATTATGTATAATTACTAAAGTAAAGGTTGTGGTAACACTAATTTAATGATTCAAGTATTACCAAATCCTTCAGAAGGAATTACTAATTATTTAGGTCAGTATTATAAAGTGAGAAACATGATAACTCGCTGGAGTCATTGTAAACTATTGAGGTTTTTGTACAGTTTGGTATAATAATTCCTTTTGATGGATTTGATAACACAAGTAATTACTAGTGGGTTACCATGATCTTTACTTTAGAATACTGATCCAAATAATTAGTAGTTCCTTTAGAATTATGTAATAACTCTTGAGTATTACTATCCAATACTGTACAAAAACCTCAAAAGTTTACAATTACTTCAGTAGTCACTAGAGAGTTATCATGTTTTTCACTTTAGAATTCTGATCCAAATAATTAGTAATTCCTTCTGAAGGATTTGGTAATACTTCAGTCATTACTAGTGGATTACACTTTAATATATATATTAAATATATATATATAACGCCTTTCAAGAACCCAAGGTTGCTTCACAAAATTAATACAATCAATGGACAAACAATAATACAATCAATTGACAAACAAAATATAACAGCCAGTTAGAAGGGACATTCAGAAGAACAGAAGTTGACAACAAATAACTACAGATAATTAACATGAGAGGTCAAGCAATCAGATGATAAACATCAATTAGCCTATATCAAGAGAGTGGTCGTGTAACATACAAACAGAAAAAAAAAAAAAAAAAAATGGAGACCAAGAAGCAGGAAGGAAAATTATTTATCAAGCAAAGTGACTAGATGAGTTTTAAGTTGAGACTTAAAGGTCTGAAGAGAGGAGGTATCACGAAGATTATGGGGCAGCTTTTTCCATAGCATAGGGCCTATAATACTGAAAGCCCTACCACCCACAGTAGAGAGTTTATCCTTGGGCACGACAAGCAAGTTATCATTGAGATCTGAGGGTCCGGGCAGGAACATAAGGTTGCCCTAACTTGGCAAGGTATTGAGGTGCGAGGCCATGACAGGCCTTATAAACTAAGACTAAGAGATTAAACTGGATACGATTGAAGCCAGTGAAGTTGGTAAAGGATGGGAGTGATATGCGCAGTTTTTTGTTATATGTAAGGGTTCGAGCAGCAGAGTTTTGTACCATTTGAAGGCGTTTAATTGCTTTGGCAGGTTAGCCGCTATATAAGGAGTTACGATAGTCCAATCTGGAGGTTATAAAAAGCATGGATAAGCATAGTTTCAGCATCTCTAAAATTAAGTGAGGGACATATACGAACAATGTTTCACAATTGGTAAAAGCATGATTTAACAATCTGACCAATATGTGAATCAAAACATAGCGTAGAGTCGAACAATACTCCCAAATTCTGCACAGTTGTTGAAGGCCTAATCTGGACACCATTGATATCAATAAAATTGCCGTGCTGGGAAAAGCTCTGAGATTTAGGGCCAACCAGCAGGATTTCAGTTTTATCACCTTTAAGTTGTAAAACGTTATCAGACATCCAAGTTTTAATTATACATTATACATTTAGAATTAATTATACATTATGCATTATTTACATTAATTCTGAACCTGTATATAGTAGTTCTTAGTAGTTCTCTGGGAAGTATAAAAAAAAAAAACAGTAGTTACTGATTAGCTAATAGTGAACTATCATATTCAACTGAACACTATTACTTACTAATTCATTAATCAGAGTTTCTTGTTAGTTAATAGTAGTTACTAGAGTGTTAATAATGTGTTATTCATTTGTTCCTGTGTAGTTATTCATTAATGACGGAACAGTATTCTAAAATGTTACCGTTATTTGTTTAGCCATAAGATGTCCTAAGATCTGTCTACCCGTTTACCCATTTTATGACAGCCAAAACAACGAACACATGTAGTACTTTAATGTCTTCCAAAACAGGGTAAGTCTCCCAAAACTCCTGTACTTGCTCTCCCACGGGATGCTCACCTTGTTATTGCACCAGACTCATGCTGCTGTCTCAGCTTGACTCAGAAATTATTAAAAGTGCTCCCAGTAAGCAGACATTGTCATTGATCTAAATTTGTTTTAATATTTTTTTTTTTTTTTTTTTACACTTAGGGAGAAGTGTCACAATCACCGTCTGCTCCTGTCACTTCCCGGACTACATTCCCCATAATCCTCTCTGCCAATCACCTGCACTCACTCCACCAATCACTACACTAATCACCACACCCAGCTGCAGCTCATTACCAGGACTATAAAGGACTGTCACACACACCACCTCACCGCGAAGTCTTGTTAACTATTGTTGCAATTCCAAGCGTTACCCTGTGTTTATCCTGTCTGTTCCTGCTTTGACCCTCGCTCTGTTATCCTGTTCCGTGATTGATATCTGCCTGCCTCTGACCATTGCCTGTATTCTGACCACGATTCTGCCTGTTCCTTGTGATTCCTGTTTGCTCCTGTCTGACCCTGCCTGTACGACCACTCTAACTTCAATAAAGATTGCAAATGGATCTTACCATGAGTCCCGTACCGTTACAAGAAGAATGGAAAGAAAACAAAAGTACATTCAGATAAAAAAATACTGAATGTAAAGGGCCATAGTCGCCATCTAATATAATTATCCAATCATTAGGTGTCTTACTACAGACACTGAATGTAATTTTTTTTTTTTTTTTTTTTCGCCATGATGTCTAATAGCAGATTTTGTAATCTTATCTAAACTCAACCATAATCAGGCAGAAAAAAAAAAAAAAAACAAAAACAAAACTATGACCACATAGAGGACACCCAGATATTGACAGATACTTTCTCTCTTCTGATGAGAGTGTGAGACTATTAAAATAAGAGATGAGCAAGGATATAAAGTACTTGAGTAACTGTACTTCATTATTATACTTTTTACTCCTTACAATTTGACATAGACCTTCATAGTACAAAGAACATTTTTTTGCCAGTCTTCATGAAATAAATCTTCAGTTTTACTGAAATCACAACACAAGCCAATCAAATGTCACTCCTGGCTGATCTTTTAGAGCCATTCTCATCAATTTCAGTGTATTTGTATTTGGACACAACTATGCTCATTTGTCTTGTGAAGAGAAATCTCATCAGTCTCCACAACACAGTTTTTGACCTAAAGCTACATGTTTTAATTATAGGCATTGGTGAAGATGGATGACCTGGTTACTGTCAATGATCAGTCTATAAACAGCTATATTCAAGTTTCAACTACAAAATCATCTGCTCAGTTTAAAGTTTAAAAATGTCACTTCACATCATCTTGACATCTGTAATTATGTTGCTTTAGAAAAAATGTTACTTTAATGGGTCTATTTATTTTAACAGTCAGTTTCAAAAGCTAAGAAAGATAAAACACAATAATCCCTTATAATACATTGCCATTCAAAAGTTTGAGGTCAGTACGATTTTATTAATTTTGGGGGGAAATAAATTAATGCTTTTATTCAGCAAGGAGGCATTAAATTTATCAAGAGTGACAGTAAAGACATCTATAAAGTAACAAAAGATTTATATTTCTAATAAAAAGCTGCTTTAAAAAAAAACATATAAATAACAAACAAACAACATTCTATTCAAAATAGTGCTGAATCAGTTGAGATGAGCTCTCTGTTCATTGTTTACTACTTTTTATCCATCAGACCCTGAAATTGATCACACCTGTGTCCCCTATACTCTTTCGTATGTGTATCACACTTTCCCCCGCACTCTTGCTGAATACATATACCTCTCAATATAGCCTGATGTCTTACTCCACTGCTGCAGACTGACAAACCCTCAGCATTAGCAAGTGCACTACAGACAGAGGCCGTCATGCTCTGCTTCCTTCATATCACACAGTCTGCAGGGCAGAGAGTTGCACTAGAGTTTCAAGTTCCATCCACACACAGACTCTCTAGGCCTAAAATAACTCAGGCACATCACCAATCATAATGATTGGATAATTATATTAGGAGATGACTATGGCCCTTTGCTTTGCTGCCTGACTGACCCCAGGCTTCGTTTATTTCCACTCTTCTCCTAACATCCTATGGGCAGTGTCAAATGACTAGAGAAGTAAAAAAATGGCTCCTGTCTGACAGTGCCTGTCTGGGAGGCCAAATTTATATTCAGGCTTCCCTCTCTCCTGCCCTGTGTTTCTACAGCTCAGGAGGAATGCTGGACTTATGGATGCAGTCCTTCTGGTAACTCCCACGGGACTTTAATTATCTGTGGGCGAGAGGAGCTTTGGAGCAGAGTAGTGTGGATGAATGTGTGCATCTGAGGGGTGTTTGCTCTCAGTTTCACTCTTTTTCCTCTCTCTCCTCTACCATCTACCTTGGTCAGACGTTGTGTGACCTGAATGGGCAAAAATGCGGGCTAAATGGAATTGTCCAGGGAGATGGTTGCACTGTCTGTCTAGAAGCTGAGATTCATCACATGCATACAGTCTCATTTCCCTACCCACACTTGAAAAATAACATGCTTTCATAATGCAATAGTATTTAATGTGAAGCAAAGAATCCCCCCATGTGACATTGAAGACTAGAGTAATGGCTTCTGAAAATTCAGCCTTGCCGTTACAGAAGAAAATATAAAAAATATATAAAAATATAAAACATTTATTTTAAATTGTAAAAATATTTCATTACTGTTTATACTGCATGTTTGATCAAAGTATTTTTAACAAAGTATTTTAATAATAAAAGTTGCATTATTTAACATGTACAGAGTCAGTGTCATATGCACCTCTACAAGCACAAAGGTTTAGAAACAGATCTGGTTGTTTAAAATGTCTGACTTCTATTCATTAAAAAGGTCAGAATGAATGCATTTGTATTACATTCACACACTTTCTCATGCCAGAAGGAAAAGGAGAACACCTCTGGCTCAGTCGGGTCAGCTAATATCTGGCTGGATTTGCTCATGTGATCTCTTCGCTCACTCTTTGGCTCTAAGCAGTGCACTGTGAAGGGCCGCTTACATGCAAGTATGCCTCTCTACCTAGACACTATTCTTAATATCCTCTGGCTCACTTGCATGAACAGAACTCGCAGCATCTATAGTTAATATTAAATATAAACTACATGAATATTTCAGCATACCTGAAGCTTAGTATAATATTTGATTGCATAGCAAAAAAGAGATATTTTTTCACCAGTATGGCACCATAATGGCCGTATAAAAATGTAACTATGCAAAAAGTGCAAAGAGGATTACGAAAGATTAGACAGCACTGCGTCCAGATTAAAGAGGACATCTGTGAGGTTCCTGCCACCATCTCCACTGATGAAAATGAGAGTTTGTTCAGTGACCTCATATGTAAATGGACTTCACCAAACGCCTCAGTTAATTTCAACATGATAATGTCACGCTGCTTCCTGGCTTGACAGCATGCAATTACAAAAACAATTAAACGTTATCCAGACCTTGGTCATGTTGCGGGACAATAATACATGCATACTGTGATACTGGAGTGGTGTTACCTGTATCTTTTGTGCCATGTTCTCAAAGCTGCTGTGCTCTCTCAGATAAGAACCTAAGCCTTTTATGCTTTGATAACATCTTTGCTTTGTGCTTTTAGAGTCAAACATACATTAAGAGAACAGTCTGTGTGTGACATTACACGTAGCTCCCACCTGCTAGGAGACCCGACAAGGTATAATGTCATTTTTCAGGGTAATATTATTTTATAATGCTTTGACAGTGACCAACTCCATGTCTGATAAGGCAAAACAATTGCCATTATCTTGCAGAACTACCGATAATTTTATATACCTGATATATTCATCTTTCCTTCCTTATTTATTTATTTTTAATTTAACATTAAAATGATTTTTGAAGAAAGGACTGGATCTGTCCAAAGTGATTCATAAATAATTAATGATGCCACATTTGTTGTTTGAAATTTTTTTTTCATTCAATTATAGAAATTACCAGAAATTGTACATGCATCATGTGCACGCTTTTTATGCTAAAAGTTATTGTAAATTATAGTACTGTAATTGCTATTCATGCAGTTCCTTTTGTACAAAGCATGTTACTTTGAATTACGCCATTTGAATTATGCCATTCTGGTATACACTCATATGCCTATGCTCTAAACTGCTACAATAACCACAGACTTTATAACAGAGCTCATTCAAGCAAATGTAACTGTGCAATGCTTAATGGAAATTATAGGCTGGACACTTGACCTGGAAAATATAATAAAATATATGAGAAAATATAATTTAATCATCCCCATTCAGGGGCAGAACAAGCAGAAGTAGGCAAATATGACAATAACTTCTGGAAAAAGAAATATGTATAATAAAATTTACAGGACAAACAACATCACATGCAAGGAAAGATTGAATTGTGTTCCTCCCCTTCTTTAGATGATTTTATATTACATTTATTTTCGATAGTCCACTTTAATCATTCTAATAACTATAAGTAACTTTGCAACTACAAGTCAACTAACATCTAGGTTACTAATGTAACCCCCGTTCCCTGATAGCGACTGACAAATTGGGATCTTGTCTGAGAGCCCAATCACCTTCAAGTGGGAACAAAACAAGCCAATGGGGGCAGGCCACTTACAGTATCTCACAGAAGTGAGTACACCCCTAAGTGAAAACATCCAAATTGGGCCCAAAGTGTCAATATCTTGTGTGGCCACCATTATTTTCCAGCGCTGCCTTAACCCTCTTGGGCATGGAGTTCACCAGAGATTCACAGGTTGCCAATGCAGTCCTCTTCCACTCCTCCATGATGACATCACGGAGCTGGTGGATGTTAGAGACCTTGTGCTCCTCTGCCTTCCATTTGAGAATGCCCCACAGATGCTCAATAGGGTTTAGGTACCCTCAGCTTCTTTAGCAAGGCAGTGGTCATCTTGGAGGTGTGTTTGGGGTCGTTATCATGTTGGAATATTGCCCTGCGGCCCAGTCTCCGAAGGGAGGGGATCATGCTCTGCTTCAGTATGTCACAGTACATGTTGGCATTCATGGTTCCCTCAATGAACTTTAGCTCCCCAGTGTCGGCAGCACTCATGCAGCCCCAGACCATGACACTCCCACCACCATGCTTGGCTGTAGGCAAGACACACTTGACACCATCTGAACCAAATAAGTTTTTCTTGGTCTCATCAGACCACAGGACATGGTTCCAGTAATCCATGTCCTTAGTCTGCTTGTCTTCAGCAAACTGTTTGCAGGCTTTCTTGTGCATCATCTTTAGAAGAGGCTTCCTTCTGGAACGACAGCCAGTCGATTTGATGCAGTGTGTGGCGTAGGGTCTGAGCACTGACAGGCTGACCCCCCACCCCTTCAACCTCTGCAGTAATGCTGGCAGCACTCATACGTCTATTCTCAAGCACAACCTCTGGATATGACGCTGAGCATGTGCACTCAACTTCTTTGGTCGACCATGGCGAGGCCTGTTCTGAGTGGAACCTGTCCTGTTAACCCTCTGGAGTCTGAGGCTGATTTGGGGCTTGGAGAAGTTTTGACATGCCCTGACATTTGTGCTTTTTTCAGTTGTTCATAAACATATAAATGACAAAAGTGTCATTACACTGTATTCAGCACAAACTTGGCTACCATAATATGTGAGGAACATGTATGTACATGTTTGTATTTTTGAAGGAATAATGTTTATGTGGTTATTGAAAAAACAAAAAACTTAAGTCACTGAAATAAGGCCAAAAAAGTATATTAAATCTGTGTTCACAAGACTTCTGGGTATTGGAGGTTGTAGACTAGAGTATTTGCTTCAGAATGCTGCCATTATGCTGCCTACTCCTTCATATAAAACAATATATTGATTTAGTTTTTGTAAGACACTTTTTGTCAAGAAACACAGTATGCGTGGAGGCGCATCATGAATAATGGGTCATTTACACCTGAGAAGATAAAAGAATCACATAATAATTACCTGAAATGACTTGCATATTAATGAGGCCTTTCAGTCAGGTAGGCTGTGAAAAAAACCCTCTGTAATAATGTCTCAGCTCATCATAAACAGCAATACTGTGAAATATTATACAATTTAAAAATAATGGTATTCTATATATTCTTTAAAATATAATGTATTTCTGTGATGCAAGTGTCTGAACAATTATGTTACCTCTATGGCATTTCATATAGGCTTTTAGCTTAAAAGCATGCACATTTGGAGAAATATTGATGGATTCTTATATATTTATGTCAATTTTCTATACTGAGGAGTAATATTTATTCAATATTTATTGTCATCACTATGAGTGCTGGATACTGTGTTTTCAATTCATACTTGCAGCCGGAGGGCGCTCTGTACACCTTTAGGCCACAAATTCATATAAAGAAGAAAAGGAACCAGGAACTAACGGCATGTCTTCTAGAGATCGCTAACCATGGCTTTAACATCCAAATAAACACTTTTCAAGACAATAAATACACGATTGAGACAATGCATACAAGTATTGCCTCTGAATTTGCCTCTGAATAGCGCTCCCTCCGTGGGCGTGGCCGCATTAGCGGATAATGAGCTGAATCACGGACTTCTGACATGGCTCTCTTTTCATACAGATTACATAAACACAGAATGTTTGTTTTCGATTTGACTTGCACGATTTAAAACCTGACATTTCAATGTTTCTTCAGACAGAAGTCTCATTTTTTTTGTCATTAGTATTCATAAGTTACAGTTCATTTTCTGAGAACTATCAGATTGGACTTCGTTCAGAGGAAGACGAGAGATCACGCATCATGTTAGTTTTCTTTATTTTACAAAAAGCACAACATTGTGTTTTTACTCTGAGTGTACACAAATTAAAAGACATTCTATAGTTTCAATTGATATATTACTTATGTCTCTATAACAAGAAATGACAGAGTATTTTAAGTCTGTTTTGCTGCAATGTGAAAAAAATCCTGCAAAACACGCCGGTGCGTTTTCAGACCTCAGGGAGTTAAACCGCTGTATGGTCTTGGCCACCGTGCTGCAGCTCAGTTTCAGGGTCTTGGCAATCTTCTTATAGCCTACACCATCTTTATGTAGAGCAACAATATTTTTTTTTTTTCAGATCCTCAGAAAGTTCTTTGCCATGAGGTGCCATGTTGAACTTCCAGTGACCAATATGAGAGAGTGAGAGTGATAACACCAAATTTAACACACCTGCTCCCCATTCACACCTGAGACCTTGTAACACCAACGAGTCACATGACACCGGGGAGAGAAATGGCTAATTGGGCCCAATTTGGACATTTTTACTTAGGGGTTTACTCATTTTTGTGGCCAGCAGTTCAGACATTAATGGCTGTGTGTTGAGTTATTTTGAGGGGACAGCAAAGTTACACTGTTATACAAGCTGTACACTACTTTACATTGTAGCAAAGTCTCATTTCTTCAGTGTTGTCACATGAAAAGATATAATTAAATATTTACAAAAAATGTGAGCTGGGGCCAGCTGTGTGCCAGCACATCTGTGCCAAATGTCCCCTCAGTCAGAGAATAAAATAACTGGCAGTGGGACGTGTCTGGAGAGGCAAACAGGTCTACCTGTGCGGCTCTAAAGCATCTCCAAATCAGCTGGACTGCCTGGAGGTGGAGTCTGCACTCTCCTGGGAGTGTGAGCTGTCGTGAGAGTGCGTCAGCTGCACAATTGAGCTCTCCCAGAATGAATGGCACGAAGTGACCTGAGTCACTTCTGAGTCCAGAGGAGGAGATGGTAGGTGAGTTGAGACATTTGACGGAAGAGTAGACCACCTTGACAGTTGATGTCCGGACCAGCACATGCTTGTCCTGCAGCACTAGTCAGAACCGGCGCAGGGCAAGCAGTACTGCTAGCAACTTGAGGCAATTGATATGCCACTGCAGTCGAGGTCCTGTCCGGGAGCCCAAGGCTGCATACCCGTTGCATAGAGAACCCCAGCCCCACGGTGGAGAGTTTGGCTCTTTTCCCAGTTGACCCGAAGCCCCAGTGCAAACACCCACTTACCTTAATGGGACAAGGGCAGCTGGAGGGACCAGCTCTATTGCATACTTCACCAGGACAGGAGCATTCTTGTCTGCCACTCCGATGCCGCTGAACCTGGGGGGATGCCTGGCAATATGAATTGCATAGCTGAGTATGATCGTCTGAGTCAGCCAGCGAGACGGACTGGGAAACACTAGCCAGGCTCCCAGACGTTGTGCAAGTGGGGCAAGTGAGACTACAGATGCATCCACAGTGGGGCAGCGAGGTGGAGCATAGGGGCCCGACCCTGAAGGCACAGCGTCCCGGAGTGGGGACAGAGTGTGCAGAGCAACACTTACCTGGCTCCACAGTTCTCAAAAGGAAATGGCAGGAGGTATGTGAGAAAGCAATGTGTTCCTCAAACTGCAGAATCCTGCCTACTGGTGATAGAAGAGGGGGGATGAAAGTGGCAAGTCAATCACTGTCAACTGAGGCCTCTTGGCACCCAGAGGTTGAGGAAACTGCTCTTTTGTTGAGGACTTTGGGTACCGCTGGCTGTCAGGCCAATGGCTGAACAGAAATTTGACTCACCAACAAAAGATTCTCCGCCTGTCCCTCCTCTGCAGGAAGGAGCTGTGCGGTCACCGTCTCATAAAGAGCAGCTCCCTACATCTCTTGATCACCCATCTCAGGGACACCACTTCACGGGGCTGAGATGGGCTGCACTGCCTTCCTGCAGCTTGGGTTGATGCTGCTGCTGAGGCTGCATGGGAGTGGAGGTAAAAGCCACAGGGGGACGCCACTGGCAATGAGCAGACTGGGGGGCTGCCGCAAGCGGATGGGTGGAAACAGCAGGATGCGACCGCCGGGTCTGTCTGCTTCTGTACTGCCAAGAACTGATGGGTGAAGTTCGTCCGACCGTCGCCAAAGAGGCCGGCATGGAAGATATGGGAGTCAAGAAAGCGGACTTTGTCGGCTTTCCTCATCCCGGACAGGTTCAGCCAGAGGTGGCACTCATAGACCACAAGTGTGCTCAAGGGACTGCTCAGTGACTTTCGTCATCTGGAGGGTGAGGTCCATCACTGTACGCAGCTCCTGCATCAACCATGGATCAGAACTACCCTTGTGCAGCTCTTTGAGTGCCTTGACTTGCCGGAGAACCATGGCATGCAGGGCGGAGGCGGCCTGTCCAGCGGCACTGTAAGGCCTTGAATGGGAGATGCAGGTGATGCATGCTCCATCTGGGGGATCTCCACGTACCCTTTGGCCATCCAACCATTGAGGGTAGTGAGAGCGAAGGAGGCACTGGAGAGGTTTTGGGCAGAAAAAGATGCCTTCCACGACTTTGTGACCCCCTCAAGCACTTCTGGAAAGAAAGGCACTGGAGTGGAACGTTGCTGTTCAGCAAGCCCCGCCCCGAGAAACCAATCGTCCAACCTTGAGCATTTGGGACAGGGTGGAGGGTTCCACTCGAGTCTGACACTCATGGCGGCCTGGGAAAGCATGACGGTCAGCTCTGGGTCACACATGCATGCATTCTGGTCTGTTCTGTTTATGCAGTTTTTCTTCAACTACCTTGTGAATCGATGCCCCCAGGGCATGGTTGCCACCTTGTGGATGAAGTAATTACTGCAAACAAAATAATAAATACATATATGCACGTAAGTTATGGTTAATAGAATGGGCTGACATACTTGCAAATTTACTTATAGTCAGTAGAATGTCTTTTGAGGGGACCATCAAACTAAAGTGTTAGAAGATGTTAAGTCTGACAGTCAACTAATACTAATGACTCATATCTGAGGCATATTTATTTTTATCTTAAATATATATACCAGGGGTGGCGAACTCCAGTCCTGGAGATCCACAGTCCTGCATAGCTCAGCTCCAACCCTGATAAAAACTCACCTGCCTGTAGCTTTCTAGTAACCCTTCAGACCTCGATTAGCTTGTTCAGGTGTTTGATTAGGTGTTTGATGTGTTTGATTAGGATTGGAGGACCGAAGTTATCCACCACTATTATATACCAATATTAAAAGCATCAGTTTAGAGCATGTCTTTGTAATATTTATGCATAGTTTATTTGAAAACTATTTAAATGCACTGTATATGTACTAAATGGCACCTGTTGTGTGATGTAAAGGCTGTGGTTTCCAATAACAGACACATATACATAAAGTTCTTAAAATAGCATGAAACATAATGTCCAACATTTGTACAACATTGTATTTTCTGTTTTTGTGGTTGATTTTGCCCTCTGTCTAATACGAAGAAATGATTAGTACCTTTAAAAGTGTTTTAAAATAAAAATAAATGAATAGTACTTGAATAAAAATGTAAAAAAAATAAATAAAAAAAATAAAAATATAAAACTTAAGATGATGTGCACTCACACAAGTAGGTAAATAAACAAACAAACAAACAGCCTAAAGATTATGCTTAAATTATGCATAAACATCTTTCTAAATGTTTAAGAAATTAGCTGGAAACTACTAAATGACACCTGTGGTGTGATGTAAAGGCTGTAGTTTCCAATAATACACACAACACATACATTGAGCTCTTGAATAGCCTGAAACTGTCCACATTATATTAGCCCTTGACATGTTTATAAGAGTAATTCACTGAAAAGTCTGTATTTTTTCTGCCCTGCCATAAACAAAGGAAAGAATACAGCATGAAAAAGCATGATATTAACAATTCTAATGTTTAGAAGGTTTCCGCTCCATTTACTGCCCAGCATTGCACACACTTACTTCATCCGTGAGATGAGGTAGAAGATTAATGAAATCATTCTAAAAATGGAAACAACAGGATCTGTAGCTATTAATATTGTTGTAGGTGCCTAGGTTATTTTTATACAGCACTTCTTACACTAAAGAAATACCATTATTCCAGTGTAAAGAGGACAATAGGAAAGACAGAGAGAAAGGGAGGAGGAGAGAAGGAGAAGATAGTAACTCATGAGTTAGGCATTACAGAAAAAGTCATCATAGGTCTCCGTGATCATGAATTTGACAAGCAGGTCTGAATAATTGAGCATGAGGACATTCAATACCTGATAAATGTGACCCTGCGCAAATGGAAGCCAGATAGCACCTGATGAAATATTCATACCTGCGATGACCCCAGTGCATGGAGCTCGCCTGCCTACGCCACAGCACAAAGAGCATGAGGAGGCTCATGCCACTCTTTGTGGTGATACATTGGAGCAAGCTTCAAAGACACAAAATCATATTGTGCAATATATTATTCACAATCTCTGAGGCTCATTCTGCAGTGTCTGTCAAAGGTGAGATGTGTTGCACAGTATGAGACAGTGTACAACATATGGTTGCTGTGTGGGGATATATACACATTTTAAGTGCACGTGGTTTGTTGGGATGAAATTTTAAAGGTGACCTATTATGCCCCTTTTCACAAGATGTAATATAAGTCTTTTGTGTCTGTGTGTTAGAATGTGTCTGTGAAGTTTCAGCTCAAAATGCCCCACAGATCATTTATCATAGCTTGTCAAATTTGCCCCCATTTGGGTGTGAGCAGGCCCCCTTTCCAGAAGAGGGCAGATCTTTAACAGCTTGTGCTTTGGTTGCTCAACAACAACAAAGCTGAAGAATCTCACACAGCCAAAATGACGATTGTCAGTAATGGTGTTCAGCCTTACATTGTTCAAACCGGAGTCGGACACTGATGGAGAGACACTCTTCTACATAATCCTCAATCGGCCAGCCATCCTGAATGAGGAAGAAGAGCAGATCAGCGAGTTTTATAGGGGTGAGGAAAAATGCCCATCTTAGTTTCTTTTGGGTCCTGTATTCTGGTACAGGTCAAAGGGATTAACTAGTGAAACACATGGGGAAAACTGGGTCAAACAGAAAACACAGAAGACAAATCCAAAAACAAAGGCAAAACACACATATCCCTGACAATAATTATCTAAGTAATCCTGAAGACTTTGGTAAGATTTTTCAGGTGTGTTTGATCAGGGTTGGAGGCAGGGGTGTAAATCGCAGGGGCGACGGGGGGGTCAGGACCCCCCCCATCTGAGTGCTGTCCCCCCCACGAATATAATTAAAAACCACACTAAGTATTGTAAATAAATTATATATACTTAAAATAATTATGTAAGTAGTAAAGCAATACAAAAGCAAACGGGCGTTTTAAGTTTAGAAACATTTTGAATCACCCATCCCTTGCCTCATAGTGGTTTGGTCCACCGTGCATTTCACACTTATGTGTGTAGAAGACCGGCGGCTCTGGCAGGAGAGAACAATTCTACAGTAACGTTAGTTGAGAAGAGTTCTAGTAAGTAGGCTGTCAATGCTATTTTATTCAAAAAATATTGGATGAAGTGATTATTTTCTCTTTAATTCTGATGATGCTGAGTAATTAGTTATAAAAAAAAGAAAGATAACTGATGATTTTTTTCCGTGAGTCCGCTATTTTAGCGATTATAATGTTACCTAGATTGTTTGCTAGCTTGTTTACAATAGCTTGTTAGATACTAAGTCACCCACACCAACAACAATTAACATTGTGATAAGAATATGCAAACTGTAATAAGGCTAATAGATTTACTGTTGTGTGTTGGGTTTTGCTCAATGTGTATTCATTGTATTTTGGTGACTTAGTTGTAAACAACTTCAAAAATATTCCAATAAATAAATAATTTTGAAGAAGAATATTTTGGTCAATGTAGTCAGCTTTTTCATTGAACCAAAGAGAAACAATGAGCATAATGGCACAGTCTCCATAAAAGTAGTAAGGTTTTCTTCTGTGTAACATTACATATATCCTTTATAAGTAAATTTTTGGCTGTATTATTGTGTCCCCTTCAAAAATTGCTCTTAAGAAATTTTATGTTTATTGTCCCCCCCTACTGTCAGATGACATTTACGCCCCTGGTTGGAGGTAAACTCTGCAGGACGGTAGCCCTCCAGGAGCAGGGTTGCACACCACTCTGCAAGAAAATATCTAGTTAAAAATGCAAAGATGTAGTCAACAAAATTTAATAATATCAGTTTTACATGTGAATATTAACATTTGCACAATTTTTTAATTCAAAATACATAGATTGAGAAGGGGCCAGGAGGGCAATAAGTGTTTTCCCTAAGGGCCCTGGTCCTGGAATAAGATTTCTACTACCCACTCCACCCCACCCACAACCCATCTCTCACTTGTCACCCCGGAATGCACAATAATGCAATGACCAGCACAGGGAGCCCAGTTTACCTTGAGACACCATTCATTGTCAATGCTGCGGATAATACTTTTTTATATATAACCTAATAGGATAACATATCCTGGGAGATACAACTCATAAAATCCAAACTACATATTTAAAAAATTCCTTTGGATATGATTTACTTAAAAGTGCCCTAGAATTAAAAATTATATTTACCTTGGCATAGTTAAATAACAAGAGTTCAGTACATGGAAATGACATACAGTGAGTCTCAAACACCATTGTTTGCTCCTTTTTATATAAATCTCATTTGTTTAAAAGACCTCCGAAGAACAGGCGAATCTCAACATAACACCGACTGTTACGTAACAGTCGGGATCATTATTATGTATGCCCCCAATATTTGCATATGCCAGCTCATGTTCAAGGCATTACACAAGCCAGTATTAACATCTGGAGCTGCACAGCTGAATCATCAGACTAGGTTAGCAAGCAAGGACAATAGCGAAAAATGGCAGATGGAGCAATAATAACTGACATGATCCTGATATCATGATATTTTTAGTGATATTTGTAAATTGTCTTTCTAAATGTTTTGTTAGCATGTTGCTAATGTACTGTTAAATGTGGTTAAAGTTACCATCGTTTCTTACTGTATTCACGGAGACAAGACTGTCGTTATTTCATTTTTAAACACTTGCAGTCTGTATAATTCATAAACAACTCATTCTTATAAATCTCTCCAACAGTGTGTAAGTTAGCTTTAGCCACGGAGCACTATCAAACTCATTCAGAATCAAATGTAACATCCAAATAAATACCATACTACGCGATTAGATATGCTGCATGACGAAACTTTGTAAAGATCCATTTTGAGGGATATTTTAGCTGTGTGAACTTTGTTTATGCTGGTTAAGGCAAGCAAGAGCTCCAGGGGCGGGGAGCATGAGAATTTAAAGGGGCCACAGCCTGAATCGGCGCATAGTTAATGATGCCCCAAAATAGGCAGTTAAAAAAATTAATTAAAAAAAAATCTATGGGGTATTTTGAGCTGAAACTTCACAGACACATTCAGGGAACACCTTAGACTTATATTACATCTTTTGAAAACACGTTCTACAGCACCTTTAAGTCCAGATGATATAAAAAGTGACATGAAATTATTTTTTGCTGATCATTTTTTTACTCTTGCCTGTTTAAGGGTTAAGGTACTCATTTTAGGGAAGGCAGCTTAAACCCTTAAAGTGTTATGCCGGTTTCACACAGCAAGCTTGAGCGGCACGTGAGCAGCGCGTGAGCATAACTACATAATCACTGCAGCTGCAGACACACTCGAGTATTCACACTGGAAGCATTTGTACAGCGTCACAGCAGCGTCTCCAAGCTACATATAAAGTGAGCATTTCTTTACAAAGACAACTATAAATTTGTTTTTATAAGTTGGTCATTTATAAGCTTAATAGTCTTGAAAGTTTGTTAACATGGGGAGTAGTAGGGGAGAGCAGTCACATGGGTAAGTTGTCACACTCTTCATAACTCCAAACTAGAGGCTCTATCTCAAAAATCAAATAGCCACTTTGTGTGACTTCTTCTTCTAGTCAACTTCCTGGTCACATGTGGTCAAGATCGCTCTAATCTAAGGTTAGCACAATTATCTTATTTTTTGGCTTAAAAAGTAAAAAATTGCACTTTAAATTTATGCAATACAACTTTGTTAGGTATGAATGTTAAAAATGATTATTTTGCACAACATAGAGGAGACAATAACGTGTCTTTTGATACTTTAGTGACGTGCTGTTGAGCTCACCTTGAGATTTAGCCAACATTGAGTTTGGGGCACACAGTACAAACTGCCCCAGTACAAATAAACATATAACATGCTCAAAAAAGAGGTTTAACATGTTAAGTCAGTTATGTTCAGAGATTAAACATGTTAATAAGTGAGTTATCTGCAGTATTCCATTCAGTATCATGGATCCATGTGCAAGCCAGAGAACGTTTGAGTTTAAAGTAAAGTGGTCTTGCCACTTAAGTGTTTTGATTGAAATGTGTATGTTTGGGTTGAAATAATTGTTTTTCCAAATTCTCTAGGCATGATTGTTTATATTTCCAGTTCTGGTTGAATTTAAAAATTAAAATAAATAATAACAATTAAGTAGTTGTGTTCTTATTTTTAGATATCTAGTTGACAACTTACCGACCGATGGGGCAAATTGTCACAAATGCACATTCTCTATTCAACAGTCTACAACTCCGTAATGAGATAAGATATGAAAATGTAATGAATACAACATATGTGCCCAAGACTCCTTCTTTCATTTGGTATGATTTATACCATTTTGATGTATGGTGCTCAGTAAATGTTAGACAGTGTGAAAAGTGTGACAACTTACCCCGCTCTCCCACAACATTCCCATGTAAACGTAAAAAATAAATAAATAAATAAATAAAAATAAAAGCCTCATGTCATCCATTACTGCACACGAATGAGGTAAGCTTTAAAAAAAGACTGCAAACTCGGGTTTTATTTAGATATGCAATATAGCCAATACCGTCTGTGTATAGGCTAACTAAATAAAAGTTTATATATCATATTTTTTTGGCTAGTTTACTTTAGTTTTTTTATATACACCATACTTCCATCCAAAACTGAATTAGTTTAAATGGGTAAATCTTCTAAATATATTTTTTATTCTTAATTTTCTTTTCTGACAGTCAAATTCTTGTTAAAGACATGAGATGCTTATTCTGTGCATTTTGAGCACTTTTTGTGTGAAATCATATTTATTTTGTTCATCAGAATTGTGATTTCACTTTAATTGAGCGTCAGCAGCGCTCACGTGCTGCTCCTGCTGCTCCTGCTGCCAGTGTGAATGCTTCCATTGGTTAACATGCACGCCAAAAAAAAAAAAAAAAAAATGCGCCGCTCATGCTTGCGGTGTGAAACTGGCTTTTGTTCACCCAAAAATGAAAATTATGTCATTAATTACTCACCTTCATGTCGTTCCAAACCTGTAAGACTTTTGTTCATCTTCAAAACTCAAATGAAGATCTTTTTGATGAAATCTGAGAGCTTTCTGTCCTTCCATTGACAGCCAACGCAATTGAAACTTTGACGCTTCAAAAAGTTCATAAAGAGATCACGAGAACAAACCTCTTCCGGAAGCCCAAACGTGCTGTGTAACCAATGAGGTTTGTCCCAAACTTGCTGCGTAAACAATGAGGTTTGTTCTTGTGTTTTACGCAGCACTTTTGAGCTTCCTGAAGAGTTTTTTTCTCATGTGTCATTCAGGTTTGGTTAAGCTTCTGCTTATGTTTGCTGATCAATGTTTATATGTAAGTAAAAGCCTAAATTAAATCTGTTCATCATAAAAAGTGATCAAGTCTCTTTGGAAAATTTAGACTAAACCACTCAATTCATATGGATCACTTTATGAACTTTTTGAAGTGTCAAAGTTTCAATTGCGTACACTGTCTATGGAAGGCTGTCTCTGGAGCTGCCTGCTTAGGAACCCCTCTCATGGGGGAGGCAGCTACAACTTGAGGACCTAAGGGAGCTGCCTGCTTAAGGGACCCACTCTCAGGGGGAGGCAGCTTTGACCTTAGTGAATTGCAGTGACTTGTGAAGGGCCCGCCTGCTTAGGGACCCAACCTCTGGGGAGGCAGCTGCAACTTCACAAAACATAAGGGAGCTGCCTATTTTAAGGACCCCGTCATTAGGGTGAGGCAGCTTCAACCTTAATACAATAGAATTCAGGGGAGCGGAGACCTTTAACAGAATGACTATAGTGAGAGGATCGAGGCCTAGCAATGCTCCGGTTTCAGTTCAGCAGCCAGGGAGGCTCAGAGAGGGCCTAGCAACTTAGCTCATGGGACAGCAGCTTGACACAATATTGGATGGAGCTCAGAGGAGTGGAGGCTTCTAAAAGAACTATTCTCTATAATAAGAGGAGGCCTAGCAATGCAGAGCATTTAAGTGCAGTAGCCAAGGAGGCTCAGAGAGAGCCTGACAACTTGGCACCACTGCCTGGTGACCCAACCACCCTCCTCGGAGGGGGCATATGTCCTGCCACAGTATATTCATACATTCTTTGTTCATTCAATTTGCCATTGTGAATAAGTGGAGGGTAACGGCTGCTTCACAATTTGAAAGTTCCATGTGACTGCCACTTGGGGGAAAAAAATACAATTGTATGCAAATGTTGTAAATAGTGAAAAGGCAACTTTAGAAGTTAGATGACATCGACTTAAAGGGATCCATCACATTAGAAAGAAAGTCATACAGGTTTGGAATGAGGGTGAGTAAATTGTGAAAAAATTCTCTTTTTTGGGGTGAACTAAGCTGCTTAGAAAATTTGGCACACCACACACATTGGGAAATCATGGGAATGTTGCAATCACAGAAAAGAGCAACATAACCCTTTGTCCTTGTGAATCTTTACAAAAAAAATTCAACACATGGATAGATTCCATAAGGCTGGAATATGCAGCTGTAACATCAATCCACTGTGACAACTTTGTATGCCAGTGACATGACAAGATTTCATCTGTGTTGTTTTCGACATTGATTGGCTGTTTCCCCTTCACCTGGCTTCCCATGAACTTGCAATCATCTTGCTCTTACAGACATATTTGCCCAAGCAAGAAATCAAATTAGAATCTGTTTTGACAGTATCTTCTTATGTACTTATGGTGAATGTGTTTGTCTTTCATTTGGAAACCCTGACTGCTGGGATCAATGCATGATTATATTAACTGATTTTAATCAGCACTTCAAATGGCATGCCACAACTCTTTGTAAAAAGATTAGATAAAAAGACAGAGACCAATAGAGCTTATATCAAAGGTTGCACAAAGAGAGACTTTCTTTTGAAAATTAGAACGAGGTTTGTCAAAATAATTGCATGTATTAAATATCTCAAAGATTGTATTAATTTTACATTGCTTTTGTAGTTTACAGTCATTTGTAGAAGGTAGGCACATGATGTGGTAGCACCAAAACACTAGTTAGAACAAGAATTAAATAAAACATAGTTAAATAAATAACTATGCAATTAATATAATAATTATTTGATTACACACACACACACACACACACACACACACACACACGTTAGTTTTGTGAATTGTGGGGAGATTCCATTGGCGTAATGGTTTTATACTGTACAAACCATATTTTCTATTGCCCTACACCAAACCCTACACCTAAACCTACCCACATTTTTACTTTCTCCAAAAAACTAATTCTGTATGATTTATATGCCTTTTGAAAAATGGGGACATGGGGTAATGTCTTCATAAGTCACCCTCTCCTTGTCATAGGGGTGTAACGGTACATGTATTCGTCCCGAACCGTCAAGGTACGGACATCACGGTTCGGTTCATGCAGTATGATGACAAATACAGGCGATCCACACTGCAATTCAGAAGGGGGCGCGCTTTTTAGCCTAACCAATTTTTTTTTAACAAGCATTAACCACCAATAATCGCAATAAGCTCTGTGCTTTGTTACTTCCATTAAGAAACAAAGTGCCATCTTTCAAACTCTGTCCATTTTATCACGAAATTCAAACAATAAATGCCGTTTTGACGCTTTTTGATGTGACGTGACTAGGGATGCACCGATACTGATACCAAGCTCATGTACTTCTACTCGTACTAGTAAAAATACCCCCGATACCAAAGACCGATACATCACATTACGTAACTGACAGCGGTGGCAGCAGTGACAGCAGCAGAAACAATGTCAGCCTCAGGGGTGTGGAAATACTTCGAAATTAAAGGTGCTCTAAGCGATGTCACGCAATGTCACAGGAGGAGGAGGAGGAGGAGGGAGGGTCTAGCTAGCCTCTGTTTTGTTTGACAACACTTCGAACGTCAACAGGAAGTTACTCCACCCAGGATCGCTTAGAGCACCTTTAATGATGACAACCCACACTTTGCAAACTGCATGCAAATCGCGCTGCAATGACACAGACCGCTATCTCTCGCGCGCGCTCTCTCTCTTTCTTGCCCGCGATCACAGCTTTCTCAGACAGCGCGCAATCCCAGTTCTCTCAGCGCGAGATCAGTTCTCCTTGCGCCTGAATGGTCAAATGCACAAATAGTTGTCAAAATGTTCATCGAGTGGAGTATCTCACGTAAATACAGTCGGTTATGGCTTAAGTGGACATAAACAGGTGGGTGAAAACAGGATATGTGTCAGTATATTACATCCATGGATTCGATCTTAAATATACATATAGTGAAATAAAATTTCTCATATCATGGTCATATTGCCCACTCTTCCTGTATTCCACCATGAGAAATCTAGTCACCCTAGGTTGTATTTACATAGTTTCACAGTGTCTTGTTATAAAGATTTGTTGTGTAATATTTGTTTATGAAAAGCCATTTTGAAAGGCGGGTTAGAAAGAATTTATGTTTTTTATTTTGCTTTTTAGTATGACTTTGGTAATTATGCCCTTTGAAGATTATTGGACACTGAAATTTGTGCTTTAAGTTTGTGACAAAGCACATAAAAATTATAATATTTTTTTTCTTTGGAGTAATAATAAAGAAGCAGTCCTACATTCATTAAAGCCGAGTTCAGACTGCACGATTTTAGCCCCGATTTTGGCTCGCCGACAGGTTTTGAGAAATCGCCGACAAATGCCCGAAATCACAGGCAAATTGGTGCTCGTTCACGCGATTGACAATCACGCAGTGTGAATGAGCAAAGACGCGATCTGAGAGAATCGCAGACGAGTCGCCGACACCTGTGAGATATTTGGCATGCTAAATATCTGGACCTGTCGGCGATTCAAAATCCTGCTGTGTGAAAAGTGTTCTGACTGAAAACTACATCACATGAC